>MU751547.1:55652-69576 GCA_026770625.1 Nicotiana glauca
GAAAACAATGTGAGTCTATTCTTCACCCTCACTGCTATCTGGATCACTTCCAAAACCCTCATCCAAAGTAGCCAAAAGTGTTGATTCTTCCTCCAAGGTTCGGGCTTCCTCAATCTCAGTAGAGAGATTGGCACCTTTGGCGCTTGTTTCCTCGAAAGTCTATGATAATAGGAAAAATCTAGATGATTTAGCTACTATTTATGCCTTCACTTGATTATATCCCAAGGTCATATTATGATTAATTGATGAAATATGGGCTCTAATTGTGAATTGTGTATATTTTAGGTTAAATAGCTTATATTATGCGAGAAAATGTGATTGGGAACCATTTTGCAGCAACAAAGACCCCTCGAAGCCGAGTGTGATTGAAGACAAGGAAAAATCTAGGCCACATCACAGCTAGGCTAGCTCTGCCAGATGCACTGCAGCGCTAAATAATGCGCGGCCAAGACAGAACCTCAGCAAACTAGCATGGCTAAATGCATTGCCACATGAGCTGCAGCGCTAGTCCAAAAATTCGACGACTGTTCACTGGGGGTAAAAGTGGAAATCTGGAGAAAAATTCACTTAACCTATATAAGGTCAAGCTCGCCCAAAGGAGTTTTATCAAGGTTTTAATAGGCTAAAGCAAGGCATAGAGAGGCAAGGAGGGATTTGGATCATCAAGCTTCTTTTTTTCTATTTGTTTTTGCTAATTGTGATGAAAGTGAATCTAATTGTGATGAACAATAGTATGAGTAGCTAAAACCAATTGTTCTAGGGTCATGGGTAAAACATGAACGTTGTTGTTTGAGGTTTAATTTGATAAAGTTGGTTTATCATCTTGGGTTGTTTATTTAGTTCTATTATTAATTAATTTGCTGCGTAGCTAACAGTGAAGCACTATCTACGAATCTAGAGTTGAACTCGAAAGTGAGAATTCTAGGTTGCATATAGAATTAAATAGAGCAGGTTCTTGAACCCAGGCCTCGGGGAATGGATTTGCAATTGGGATAGACATATACCCACTTGCCTTGTTTGGTTAAAATACAGGAATTGTAAATGCGTTCTTGTTAATCTTAACTCCATAGAAATATAGGCATTGAGTTAACTTGAGTAGGCGAGTAAGAAGTTGACAGATTCTTACGAGCAATATAAACCTTGTCAATCAATAACCTAGATAAATTGATTAGTCATCTTAAGCTAAGGACACAACAAGATTGTTAACTAGCCCGTGACCCTGGAATATCCTCTCCTACTGTGTGTTATTCGAAACTGCTATTTGTTTGGTTAATTACTTTAGTTAGATTATTTCTTGATAATTTAGGTAGTAAAATAAGTACATCTTCATTCTATGACACATCTCTAGAATAAGTAGAATAATTGGGTTTAAATCAGTCAATAGTTGATCACAAGTCTTCGAGGGAATGATACTCTACTCACTACTCTATTACTTGACGATCACGTGCACTTGCGTGGGTGTTTTTGGTCGCAACAAGTTTTTAGCGCCGTTGCCGGGGACTTAGAAATTAGCTACTTGACTGAATTGAGATTTTATTAGTTATTTATTTGAGTTTAACTTTCAGTTCAGTTTGGTTGTGCTGATACCGGATTTTCTATTGAATGCGAAGAAGTAGAAGCGCAAACAATCTCCTTCCTCTCGATCCGGAAATTGAACAAACACTTCATAGATTGAGGAGGGAGGTGGACGCTAGAATCAGAATTGAAAGAGAGTTGGACATTGTAGTTCAACCACAACCAATTGAGATGGAAGGTAATGAGGAACGCACGGTGATTGAAGCCGCAAGGCCCAATCTGGCTAATATGACTCAGGCTATCGTGAAGCCTGATATCACTGGGCTCTTTGAATTGAAACAATACATGGTGCAGCTGATCTAGTCCACATGGCAATTTTTGGGTCTACATCATGAAAATCCACAGAGGCATATTTAGAATTTTCTGGAAATTACAGATACTTACAACTATTCGAACATTTCCAAAGACTATGTCAGGCTGACACTCTTCCCCTTTTCTCTTCTCGGGGAAGCTAAGGAGTGGTTGAATAAGGAGCCAGCTAATTCAATCCGCACGTGGGATGATCTAGCAAGAAAGTTCTTAATCAAGTTTTTTCCCACCAAGAAAACAAAGACGTTGAGGAGTCAAATTCTTGGGTTCAAGCAACGAGCTGGCAAGACACTTCGCCAAGCATGGGAAAGGTACAAGAAGCTGCTCAGAGACTGTCCTCACCATTGCCAGACAGACGAGGTATTGGGTCACACTTTTGTAGATGGGTTAGATGATGCTTCAAAGATGAATCTCAATTCAGCTTGTGGGGGTAGTTGCATGGCCAAACCGTACATTGAAATCTAACTCCTGCTGAATACTTTTACTGCTAATGATAATAACTAGCAAGGTGATGGTGACTCACAAAAGGCAGCTAAGCAAAAATCAGCTGGGTTACTTGAGCTCGACGAGGTGTCAGCAATGAGAGCCGAAATTGCAAGGCTGTCCAATCAGATGACGAGGATGACAATGCAGCAGCCACAACCAATGCAACAGGTACAATAGATGACTATTTGCTGCGAACTGTGTGGTGACAGTCATATGAGTGACTTGTGCCCCACGAATCCAGAATCAATTTATTATGTGGGGCAGCAAAATAGGGGCCAACCGAACCAGCAGGCACAATACGGGAATTCTTACAATCCAAATTGGAGGAATCATCCCAACTTCTCATGGGGTGGAAATCAGCAGAATCAGAATCAGTATAGGCCCCAGGAGAGTTTTAATCAGCCTCAGAGACCACCCCAACAAATGGAAGAAAGTACAAATGATTTACTAAAGAAGTTGTTGATTGACAATCAGCAGCTCAGGACCGACTTCAGAAATCTTGAGAGGCAGATGGGGCAGTTAGCAATGACTCAAAATACTAGACCTTCAGGCGCTCTCCCCAGTGATACAGAAAAGAATCCTCAAGTGAATGCATTTACACTTAGAAACGGGAGAGAACTTAAGGAAGTGCCAAAGAAAAGGAAAGAAAAACCCGTGCCGGAAGGGGAGTTGATACCTAAAGTGACAAATGAGCCAAAGAAGACTGCTAAAATTCCAGAGTCAGTGGAGGCCCCAAGGCCACCACCACCTTTTTCCCAGAGATTGCAGAAAAAGAATGATGATCGCATGTTCAGCAAATTTCTCTCCATGTTGAGTCAGGTTCAATTGAATATCCCACTTGTTGATGTACTTCGTGAAATTCCAAAGTATGCCAAGTACATCAAAGACATAGTGGCTCGCAAGAGAAGATTAACTGAATTTGAGACAGTTGCACTTATTGAGGAGTGCATTTCTACGGTCCAAAATAAGCCCCTTCAAAAGCTTAAGGATCCCGGCAGCTTCACGATTCCTGTGCGCATTGGTAATATTGATGTGGGTCGTGCTATTTGTGATTTGGGGGCAAGCATAAATCTGATGCCCCTATCGTTGTTTAGGCAATTGGGTCTTGGAGCTCCGAGGCCAACTATTGTGATGTTGCAGCTGGCTGACAGGTCGATAGCACACCCTGAAAGGGTGATTGAAGATGTGTTGCTGCAAATTGGGAAATTCATTTTCCCTGCTAATTTCATTATCCTCAATTATGAGGCTGATGAACTGGTCCCAATCATATTAGGGAGACCTCTCTTAGCGACTAGTGACGCAATTATCAAAGTGAGATAGGGAAAGATGATCTTGAGGGTAGATGATGAGGAAGCAGTTTTCAATGTCTACAAAGCAATCCAACTCCCTCGTCACTATGAGGAGCTGTCCATGATATCAGCTATTGAGGTTGATGAGCAGAACCGTGATCCAAGTGTGTATCTAGACGATTCCCTAGAGAAAGCACTTATGTTGTTTGATAGCCTAGGGAATGATGAGGAGGTCGAGGAGATGATGCACATTCTTGATACATCTTGTGCATACATGTAGGGGACACACCCCTTTGAACCTTTAAACAGGCCACAAGGACCTCCTCCAAAGCCGTCAATTGAGGAAGCCCCAAAACTGGAGTTTAAACCGCTCCCATCTCACTTGCAATATGCTTATTTGGAAGACTCTGACACCTTACCTGTTATTGTTTCTTCTGACTTGTCTAAATTGCAGGAAGAAAAGCTATTGAGAGTACTACGTGAGCACAAGAGAGAAATTGGATGGACGATGTCTGACATAAAGGGCATTAGTCCAGTCTTTTGCATGCACAAAATCCTCATGGAGGACAGACACAAGCCCAGTGTCGAGCAACAGCGACAACTCAACCCAATCATGAAAGAGGTGGTAAGAAAAGAAGTGATCAAGTGGCTTGATGCAGGTATTGTATTTCCTATCTCAGACAGCAAATGGGTAAGCCCAGTCCAATGTGTACCCAAGAAAGGGGGGATGACTGTAGTAGTTAATGAGAATAATGATTTAATTCCTACAAGAACTATTACCGGGTGGAGAATTTGCATTGACTATAGAAAATTGAACAATGCCACCCGGAAGGACCACTTTCCCCTCCCCTTTATCGACCAAATGCTTGATAGATTAGCTAGCCAGGAGTACTACTGCTTCTTGGATGGTTATTATGGGTATAATCAGATTTCTATAGCCCTATAGGACTAAGAGAAGACCACTTTTACGTGTCCTTATGGCACATATGCATTCAAGAGAATGCCCTTTGGTCTTTGTAATGCACCTGCGACGTTTCAAAGGTGTATGATGGCCATTTTCACTGATATGGTCGAGAGGTTTGTAGAAGTATTCATGGATGATTTTTCTGTTTTTGGATGTTCTTTCGATAATTGCTTAATGAACCTTGATAAGGTACTTGCTCGGTGTGAAGAGACTAATTTGGTGGTAAACTGGGAAAAGTGCCATTTCATGGTACGAGAAGGTATAGTCTTGGGACACAAAGTGTCCAAAGATGGTTTGCAGGTGGACAAGGCAAAGGTGAAAGCAATTGAAAAATTGCCCCCACCGATATCTGTCAAAGGCATCCGCAGTTTCTTGGGTCATGCAGGTTTTTATTGTCGTTTTATTAAATATTTCTCGAAAATTTCCTATCCCTTATGCAGGTTGCTTGAGAAGGATGTTGCCTTTAAATTTGATGATGCCTGTCTGAAGGCATTTGAGGAGCTGAAGGGCAGGTTGTTGACTGCACCGATCATAGTTGCTTCGGATTGGGAGCAACCATTTAAACTGATGTGTGATGCGAGCGACTTGGCTATTGGGGCTGTTTTGGGGCAAAGGAGAAACAAGATCTTTCACTCCATCTACTATGCTAGCAAAACCCTGAATCCATCTCAGATGAACTATACTGTCACTAAAAAAGAGTTACTTGCAGTGGTGTGGGCGTTTGACAAGTTTCGGTCATATCTTGTGAGGACTAAAGTCATCGTCTACACAGATCATTCAGCCATTAGGTACTTGTTTGAGAAAAAGGACGCGAAACCAAGACTAATTCGGTGGGCCCTACTATTGCAAGAGTTTGATTTGGAGATCCGAGGTCGTAAAGGAACAAAAAATCAAGTGGCTGATCACCTATCCAGATTAGAAAATCGAAACCATGTGGTGGAAGGAGGTGAAATCAAAGAAACATTCCCGGATGAGCAGTTATTGACAATCACCTCAAACAAAGCTCCGTGGTATGCAGACTATATGAATTTTATTGCAAGTGGGGTGACACCACCAGAATTGACACCAGACAATAGAAGAAGGTTCTTGCATGATGTGAGGCTTTACATGTGGGATGAGCCATTCTTGTATAGGCTCTGTGCTGATCAGTTGGTGCGGAGGTGCGTTCCTGAGGAAGAAATGAGTTCCATACTTCATAGCTGTCACTCCTCGCCATATGGGGGTCATCACGGTGGAGATAGAACTGCTCAGAAAGTGCTGCAATCAAGTTTTTATTGGCCAAAATTGTTCAGGGATGCACACACCTTTGTGAAAATGTGTGACAGGTGCCAGAGAACCGGAACGATCACAAAGAAGCACAAGATGCCACTGCAAAACATTCTGGTAGTGGAGTTGTTCGATGTTTGGGGAATTGACTTCATGGGACCGTTTCCATACTCTAACGGTCATAGGTACATCTTGGAGGCAGTTGACTATGTCCAAGTGGGTAGAGTCTATTGCTCTTCCAACTAATTATGCAAAATTAGTGGTAAGCTTTGTCAAGAAGCACATCTTCACCCGTTTTGGAACTCCCAGAGTGTTGATCAGTGATGGAGGTACGCATTTCTGCAATAAATTATTGAACAACATCCTTGCAAAGTACGGGGTCAAGCATAAGGTCTCCACTGCCTATCACCCACAGACGAGTGGTCAAGTGGAGGTTTCAAATCGAGAGGTCAAGCAAATTCTAGAGAAAACAGTGAGTGCAAATAGAAAAGATTGGGCCGGGAAGTTAGACGATGCATTGTGGGCGTACCGAACAGCATACAAAACTCACGTAGGTGCTTCTCCGTATAGATTAGTGTATAGGAAGGCATGTCACTTGCCCGTCGAGCTTGAGCACAAGGCCTATTGGGCAATAAAGAAGTTGAATATGGATGGGGACTTGACTGGAGAGAAGAGGTTGCTGCAACTAGATGAGCTCGAGGAGTTTTGATTACACGCATATGAGAATGCCAAATTGTACATAGAGAAGACTAAGAGGTGGCATGACAAGCACATTCAATTTCGAGAGTTGGAGCCAGAGCAAGAAGTTCTTTTGTTCAATTCGAGATTGAAACTTTTTCCTGGAAAGCTCAAATCTCGTTGTTCGGGCCCTTTTGTTGTGGTAAGCGTGAAACCTCATGGAGCCGTGGAACTGGCACCTTCTTGGTGAACGGTCAGCAGATAAAACATTACTGGGGTGGTGACTTTGCACGTCACAAGACCTCGGTGGATTTGAAGGATGCTTGAGAACATGTTGAGTCGTGCCGCAACGTTAAATCAGGTGCTGGATGGGAGGCAACCCATTGAAATGTTGTAACTGTCGTGCCACAATGTTAAATAAGGCGCTGGTTGGGAGGCAACCCAATGATAGTTGTAGTGTTAATTTTGTGTTTTAGGAAGAGCTAACTAATTCAGGTGACAGAGGGTGGATGCCAAAGCCATTGAACAAGGTAACAACAGGTGAAAAATTGATATAAAAAATTGCCCAGACGCGCGGCAGCGCTGGACGCGCACCTGGGCGCGCTAAAATGAAAACATTTTGCCTTGGCCGCGCATTTTTTAGCGCTGTAGCGCATCTGACCGCGCATGCCCCGTCAAAATTCCGGCGTTTTAGTGTAGATTTTTTATTTAATTTAGTTTTATTTTTCTTTCTCACCTAACTTACTTACCCTTAAGTTACCCCACTCCCATAATCCCACCTCCCCAAGTCATACGATTTTATAATCCCAAAACCCTTCCAACACCAAAAATCAAAAGAACTTAATCACCCATCTTCTTCTCCACTATCCCTCTCCACAGGTATGAACCCTAGTATCTCCTTCTCCTTCTCATCTCTTTGTTTTTTTCTTATTTTTTTAATTTTATTTTCTTTTTTTTCAGAATTTGTGTATATATATACCTTAGTTGTATGTAGTTTTAATGTAGATATTTTGGTGCCATATGTTGTGGCGTTAGTAGATGATAAGTGTGGGGTGGAATCCCCCGTGATTGGTAATATTGGAGAATGTAGGTGGGTGTATCTTGCTCTATCATGCTTAAACAGAGTTGTGAAGGCCTAATGCTCACAATGTGTTTGTGGAAAGGTCCCAATGAACATGAGTATATAGTTTGTGACCCCGGATGCGTGTGAAGTCCGAGTAACCGCATTGAGTCAAAAAAAAAATTGTTAGGCTGTGATAATGTGTTAGTGTTTTATAGGTATCATGACTCTTTCCAAGAAACGACGTACCACAGGTGCTTCATCGAGCAGTCAAGCTAGATCTGCTAGGTCACGAGGGGCTGCCCCTGCACCCTCTTTTGATGCTACCAAATTTGTATCAGCCAAAGCTCAGGCCCTATTTGCGGAAAAAGCTCGTCGAAAGCCTATTCCAGAGAGAGGTGTTGACACTCGATGGCTCCGGCAATTCTGTCCGCGCATGTATGATGAGATAATAAGGCGGGGATTACAAACGTTCCTTAATGAGCCCGGTGAGGGAAATGCCATGGTTGTAAGGGAGTTCTATGCCAACGTGCCAGAGCATAATAACGGGATTGTCACGGTGCGCCGACGAGCGGTGAATGCTTCGGTGGAGGCTATTCGAACTGCTTACCAGCTTCCTGCACTCCCTTTGCCATGGGATGACTTCTATGAATACGGCCGTAAGCCAACGCCTGCAAAATGGGATAGATTCTTTGAGACTATTTCTACACCAGGTAGAGAAGTGGTCTGGATGGACTCTGGAGAGAAGTTCCTTTCCTCAGCACTCACCTATGAAGCCAAATGCTGGATGCACCTCATTAACAACCGTCTAATCCCATCGCTCAATAAAACGGAGGTCAATGGGCCCCGAGCTGCTCTTATCTGGTGCTTTGTCAATGGCTACGACTTTGATGTGGCTAAGGTTATACACGATGAGATGTTCGTCCGCAACCAGGTAAAAAGGTATGGATTCTTTTTCCCTTCTTTAGTTACTCAACTATGCAGGGAGGCCCATGTGCTAGAAAATATAGCTATGGATGGACTGATCAAAAAGGAAGGCAAGTTCCGTGCGGATAAAGTAAAGACGGGCAAGGAGCCAGCAGTGATAGAGGCGCAACTCTAATGATGAGTCCGACGATGGGGATGGTGATGAGGAGCCTGAAGGAGCCGCACCACAGGCTCAGGAGCAAAATGTGGCAGCTGTCGAAACTTCTGCGCCTGCAACATCTTCTGGGGCTGCCCGAGTGTCTCGTTTTACTGCTATGGAGCAGGATATGGTAGGTCTATGGGCATCCATGACTAATTTGAGCACCTGTGTGGAATCGATAGTTGATCGACAAGAAAAGTCAGAGAAAAAGTTTATGGGTTGGCTGCGAGCTTTGGGGCGTGCGTGAAACGTGAACCCCGACACCGTCTCTGACCAGAAATGACACCTCAGGGAAGTCCTTTACCTCATTGTTCTTTCTAATTTTAAGCCATGGGGACATGTCTGCATCTTAAGTGTGGGGTGGGGATTCCTTCATTATATGTGTATGTAGTTGTATGAATTAACTGTTTGTGTTGTTTGTTTGTTTCATATTGACTTGATAGTTTTTGTTGAGTAGGAGTCGTTTTTTAATTTAGGTAGATGGCTCAGCCCGACGATGGATCCCTTTTCGACGGGGTTCTTGAGGGACTGAGTCAATAACAAAAAAACAAAAAAAGATGAAAAATGATAGGCTCTTCCTGATGACGGATCTTGTAGGCAATTTTCTTGAAGGAAGTGTGTCTAGAGAAAACACCAAAAAGATTTTTCTTCTTAGGTAGTGTAGCAACTCCCCCTTGGTTTTTCTTTAGGCCGCGGTTCTTTTCCAAGGGTTTTGGCTTGAACCGGGCATAGGTAGTTTTCATTCTTGTTTTCTTTTTAATTTTGTAGATTAGGTTAATGGGTCACGAGCTACAAATTGAAAGCGAACTCAGAGCGTTGACACACCTGAACACAATAGACCCTAGAGTGTAACGCTTCGTCTTAATTATTGAATCTCAGTGAAGGTGCCTTAATTTGTATGTTTGCTACTGACTTGATTGCTCGTAACAAAGTGTCTTGATGAGCTAATCCAAATGAGTCATATTTCCATGTGTGGTGAGGTATTTGCATAGTCCAATATTGTACTTGTGTCTGGAACTTGCCCGGTATGTGAGTTGAAGCGAAATTTAAGGTTATGTAAGGTTTGAAAAATGATTTTAGGCTTTGTTTGACCTTTTTGAGCTTAATTGCTTATCGCAAATAAAATCTATCCCTAGTTAACCCTTTTGAGCCTATAGACTTTTGTTTGGCACCCACATTACAAGCCTATATCCTTTTTGTTCTTAATAGATATCTTTGATCCTTTTACCTCTTAAAGCACTTTAATTGTGAGATAAGCGCTAAAAGAAGTGAAAAGGAACTAAGTGTGAGGTGGCTTTTGAGTGGAACCAATAAAAGGAAGAAAGGTGCACTTGTTTGGTAAAATAATACACCACTAGCAAAAATTGAAAAAAAAAATAGGTGAATAAATTGTTGTCTTGTACTTGCTAGTGGGGTATAAAGTAAAGTAGTGCTTAAAGAAAGAGGGAACATTGTTGGGAGTGATTTTAGTTGTGAAATTGAAGTTGGGGTTGAAGAATTTGCACTCAAAGAGATTATGTGATGTGTTAAAGTGCTTAGGAGGATGAACCACTATTCTCAAATATATCCTACCTGTCCCTTAGCCCACATTACAACCATGAAAAAAGTCCTAATTGATTTTAGACCGAGTGAGCCTACATTAGTAGAGATTTACATTAAGTGTAAGCTTATGGTACCACTTGCATACATGTGACTTCTTTTGTGAGATCGAGTGATTTTTTTGTTGATAATATTATGAAATTCGATTGTGGGAATTGATCTATATAATTTTGCTATGAGTGTGAGGGCATATGATTCGTGACGAAAAAGCAAATCTTGACTTCTGTGTAGAGTACTCTGAGGAAGTGCGAATATTGCAGGGCACTTGAGAGTCGGCTTTGAGGCTAGGATTGTTCACTGCTAGGCATAATGTATGTACATTGTTCTAGGTGTGATACTTTAAGGGAAATGGTTGAGTGAATGAATCTCTAGAGAGTATAGTTTGATTACTCGAGGATTAGCAATGAATTAAGTGTGGGGTGTTGATAATAGGAAAAATCTAGATGATTTAGCTACTATTTATGCCTTCGCTTGATTATATCCCAAGGTCATATTATGATTAATTGATGAAATATGGGCTCTAATTGTGAATTGTGTATATTTCAGGTTAAAGAGCTTATATTATGCGAGAAAATGTGATTGGGAACCATTTTGGAGCAACAAAGACCCCTCGGAGCCGAGTGTCATTGAAGACAAGGAAAAATCTAGGCCACAGCATAGCTGGGCTAGCGCTGCCAGATGCGCTGCAGCGCTAAATAATGCGTGGCCAAGATAGAACCTCACCAAACTAGCGCGGCCAAATGCGCTGCCACTTGCGCTGCAGCGCTAGTCCAAAAATTCGGCGACTGTTCACTGGGAGTAAAAGTGGAATTTTGGAGAAAAATTCACTTAACTTATATAAGGTCAAGCTCGCCCAAAGGAGTTTTATTAAGGTTTTCATAGGCTAAAGCAAGACATAGAGAGGCAAGGAGGAATTTGGATCATCAAGCTTCTTTTCTTCTATTTGTTTTTGTTAATTGTGATGAAAGTGAATCTAATTGTGATGAACAATAGTATGAGTAGCTAAAACCAATTGTTCTAGGGTCATGGGTAAAACATGAACGTTGTTGTTTGAGGTTTAATTTGATAAAGTTGGTTTATCATCTTGGGTTGTTTATTTAGTTCTGTTCTTAATTGTTTTGCTGCGTAGCTAACAGTGAAGCACTATCTACGAATCTAGAGTTGAACTCGAAAGTGGGAATTCTAGGTTGCATATAGAATTAAATAGAGCAGGTTCTTGAACCCGGGCCTCGGGGAACGGATTTGCAATTGGGATAGACATATACCCACTTGCCTTGTCTGGTTAAAATACAGGAATTGTAAATGCGTTCTTGTTAATCTTAACTCCATAGAAATATAGGCATTGAGTTGACTTGAGCAGGCGAGTAAGAAGTCGACAGATTCTTACGAGCAATATAAACCTTGTCAATCAATAACCCAGATAAATTGATTAGTCATCTTAAGCTAAGGACACAACAAGATTGTTAACTAGCCCGTGACCCTGGAATATCCTCTCCTACTGTATGTTATTCGAAACTTCTATTTGTTTGGTTAATTGCTTTAGTTAGATTATTTCTTGATAATTTAGGTAGTAAAATAAGTACATCTTCATTATATGACACATCTCTTGAATAAGTAGAATAATTGGGTTTGAATCAGTCAATAGTTGATCACAAGTCTTCGAGGGAACGATACTCTACTCACTACTCTATTACTTGACGATCACGTGCACTTGCGTGGGTGTTTTTGGTCGCAACAGTCTGCCTTTTAGCTTTCAAACGAGCATGACTAACGGCCCGAGCCAGCTTCTGCTCGACCTTCTCGAATATCTCTGTCTCTATGGTTTGTGGTAGCAACATCTCTCTTGTATGAGGACATGTTTTCTTCGGCCTCAGACTTGGCCATAGAAAATGCAGTGACTTCCTTTTGAGCACTTCGAAGAAGATCCTGGGCCGAGGTCAAATCTCCCCGTAAAAGTTCTTTCTCTAAGGTCACGACCTCATTCTGTCTCTTTAGCTCGAGGATCTTCGTATCCTTGGCTACAGCCTCTTCCTGAAGTTGCCCTACCGGGGCATTCTTTTGCCTAATCTATAAAGGCGAAGCAAGTCGGTGAGCATCAAGTTATAAGAATAAAAATATAAACACATGAATGTCGTGTTACCTGCTCAGCAAAGCTGGTCCGTTCCTGGTGTACCCCCTCCAGGATTGCCCACTCAACTCATCTTACTTTCGAGCAAAGGAAGCCTTCGACTTATTTATCTCGGAGGTGAGCTTCTCAAGTTCCTTCTCACAGCATGAAATCTCCTCTTGAAGCTTGGAAAAGGTTTGGTCATCACAATTTATGGGCCTATAACAAAAATAGAGAAGTTAGAACATCAAGGGTAAAGATTTGAAGCGCAAACGGTATGTCAAGAGTATCACCTACTTTTGAAGCTTTCTCGGCCTCCTTAAGAGCAATGGGATCATCGAGATCTGTGTCCTCATCGACACCAATGAATTAGTCCTTGAGCATATCAACCTCTCCATAAGATACCCCCACATCGGCGATACCTGGATCCTAGGCATCCCTAATTTCCTCCGGTGAAAATGAAGGGCCCAATTTAAAGGCACCAAGGGCATCAATTTCTGTAAGGGTTTCATCTCGACCCCAAAAAACTTTAGGTTCAGGCCCTCTGGAATTGCCAGCCGAGGTTTCATTGGTACGGACTGTACCATGTCCGACTTGAACCTTGGGGACCGTGCCCAAACCCTCTTTGAGGGTCTTCTAAACACAGGTTAGGCATACATCGGCTATCTCTGACTCAGCGGCCTCGCGGCCAATGGGTTGTGGAGCATCCACACCCCATCATGCCCTTTGTACCAAAGGGCAATTGCCATTATCATCACCTTCATCTTTAGTATGGGGACTTGCCACAGTAGCCAAAGTCGAGATCGTGGCAATAGTCCGAGGCCTACGAACTTTGGGTTTTTATGATTTGGGAGACTAGGCCGATGCCTCTTTCTTCCTCTTCTTACCCTTGCCGGGTTTCGAGGTCCCTTCATCACGATGTGGAGATAGTCTCATCGACACACCCTACCTAAGGCCTACATAAGCACGATGTATCAAACTCACCACCAAAAAGAATACTCGTAAGGAACCTGGTAAAGATTGCGATAAAAAGCATATTGTGGTTCTTGGCCTGCTATCACATTTTGGCAAAATCATGCCAAACACGTTCGTTGTAAGGGAAATCAGAGTCTAATTGTCTTACCCATCCCGAAAGCTTGTGAACCGCATCAGGATATTAAACGGTGGATGCATAGTTGTCACACCTCCTTTTGGTGCTACTGCACCCCGCGAAGGGTGTGGTAGAAGGGAGTTTTTCCAATTAAAGGACAATCGAAACGGGATTATTATTAAGATTCAGAGTCGCCACTTGGGGGATTTATGGTGTCCCAAGTCACCGGTTTGAATCCCGAATCGAGGAAAAAGTTGACTCTATATTACAGTCTGCAAACCAGAAATCTAAGTAAGGAATTCTGTTAACCCGGGAGAAGGTGTTAGGCATTCCCGAGTTCCGTGGTTCTAGCACGGTCGCTTAACTGTTATATTT
>MU751547.1:70371-84353 GCA_026770625.1 Nicotiana glauca
TTTCGACTTCGTTGAGATTTGGTATTTGGGTCACATAGATGTGCACCCGTATTTGAGAAAGTAATATAATTATTATTCGCGCCTAAAGCTTCTACGCATTTATTAACTTCGGGAAAAATCGTGATATTTACTAAACGGTCTTTCCAAGTCTAAGTATTTATAAGCTATTATTGAGGGCCCCGCATTTGTGTATTAATGCGGCGAGGCTCATCTCGTTCTTTTATTAAGGCCGACACTAAAGCACACTATATTTTTTACGGGTCCGCATAATTATTCTATTTCCTTAACAAGATCCTACAAATGTTCAGGGAAGTAGAAAATTGAGTGATTTGTATTAAGCCACTACCTTAATTCAAACGAAATCATGCGGGCAAACTACGTGAACCACACTTAGGTTGAATTGCAACTTTTACTCATTTTTACGTACCTATTTTAACATCTACTATGGGAACTCAACAAGATTTTGCAGTTGATTTAATCTAAGCATGGCATGGCTATTAACAGAATATGAATCTAACAAGAGCATGATTTTAAAAATTGAAACAGGCG
Source organism: Nicotiana glauca (assembly GCA_026770625.1). Classification (NCBI taxonomy): domain Eukaryota; kingdom Viridiplantae; phylum Streptophyta; class Magnoliopsida; order Solanales; family Solanaceae; genus Nicotiana; species Nicotiana glauca. The sequence continues at coordinate 70,921 of MU751547.1, forward strand.
AACATGAATTAAAGCTAGCAAATGACTTTCAGATTTCCTTACAAATGAATGGTTCGCAATTATTTAAAATCCAGAAAAACTTTAACTAGATCGGATTCTGACATTATTAACGATTCACTATTCTTTCTAATCTAATATAGAAATATATATTGTCCTATAACTAACATACTTCAAAGGTGGCAATTTCTACTGAATAGACTAGAATACGGTAAACATCAACAGTCCGAGCCCCATATAGTTTAGTTACACGTTCCAGCTATTCCTAATGAATACAAGTATCCTTAACTGATTCCGTATGGATCGAATTTAATTGTAAGAAGTGACAATAAGCTAATAATTTAACTGAGCAACTTCATTTCTTCAACTGCCATTACAACTTCCAACAGTGGAAACATACCTGGAATTACAACAGCAAATGGCAAGGAAAAATCAGTATCAGCTTGACAGTAAACAAGCAGCAACACACAACAGTAACTAAAAGACCAAACTGAAATCTAGCAATTCGCAGAATCATAGCAACCGATAACTGACCCCAAAACGATTCAATAGAAACCAAACACCGATCGAAATACAATCAGAAACACCTCTAAAATCCAGCAACCAAAAGCTGAACTTAAAAACGTGACTTGGCAATTAGAACTGAATTTTTCAAGGTTCAATGGTGGTAGGTTTTTCTGCTCTAAAAATCCCCTATCTTTCAAATGTTTTCTCAAACTTATAAGAGAAAAGGAAACTCTCAGAATTTAATACCCCCTAGAACTGAAGTCTTCAGCAATCTCCAATAGAGTGTCCATTTTCCCTCAAACACTCTCTGAACTGATGGCTAAAGAGGCCCCTAAAACTGATGGTTCAAGCCTCCAAACTGATCGTTTAAGGCTGTGTATACTAGAGTGTATATCAGCCTCTTTCTTTTCAAAAAATTCCCCCCTCCCTAATGCCAAGCATCTATTCTTATATCCCCAACTAACAACCTTCAGCTTATTTTAAAATCCTTTAAAACTGAACAGCCCCCATCTTATTCCCTGATTTCCCCACTTAAAATTGTCTAGGAGTGGGTTCTCCTAATTAAAAACTGTTGAAGTGCAGAAGGGTTATGGGATGCCCTGCTGTTCCCTATTTTTAATTGTGTAAGTGTGGATTTTTATTATTAAACAAATCTGAAGGCAGAAACTGGTGGAACACCCTGCTGTCCAGCAGGTTCCACCAGCCTATTTTCATGTGCATTGCACCTTTGAAACTTAGCTGTTGGTCTCTGATTTTCAAATTAAGATTAACACAGCTATATCCAATTCCAACCCTATTTTACAATCACAAACAGTTCAAGATTATTGATCCAACATTAGAACCAATCTAAGCCTATTGCCTCTTCGTTCCAACCAAGGCTATATAACTAATCTACAATGTTCGACTAATCGATTGTAACTCGTATCACTGATAATGAATACTCAACCTATTATTTATTGATTACAGCTTTAACGGGCAGACTTCAGGGGACCAAGAATCCGAATTAACTATTTGACGACCTTAAATAAATTAAACACACAATGTAATCACAACAACTACAATGAGTCGAACAGACTAGAAGAAAAAATGAATTGACCAAATAAAAGGTCTATTGAGATGGGCAGAAAATGCTAGAAAAATTTACAAAAAATAAACAAACCAGGCAAAGCATGTAAAGATATAAAAATTAAGTATATGGAATGAAAGAAAGGAAGCAGATACCTCAGAATGTCGAATGTCCCAGGTTCGAACTCGGGCTTGTCCATTTTGAGGTCAAATAGACCTTAATCGAAGTGTTCTCAACCGAGAACACCTCGAATAAAGTCCATTGGACCCCTAAATTCTAGTCAATTTGGCCTAATTCGACCTTCTAAATTTTAGGGTTCTTAAGGGTGGGATTTGGGGTTCAACCAGTTCCGGTCAGATTCGAGGGGAACCAAGGTTGGTCGGGGTATGAGGGAGGTCAGGAGGTGCTAGGGTGCGAGTTTGGGCTTGATTGGGATGATTTTGGGTTTGGCTCGAATCTTCAATCAAATATTCGAGGAGCTGGGGACTGATTCGAGCCAAGATGTTAGTGGATTCATGGAGAGGGGAGTTAGGCGATCATGGGGTGTAAAATGGGGTCGATTGGACACCGGCCGCCGGCGGAGGCGATTTCCGGCCGGCGGTCAACAGCGGAGCTTGGCGGAGGCTGAGGAAGCTGTCTCTAAACGTTAGAGACGGGTGAGAGGGGGGGTTTGAAAGGGGGGCGGGGTAGGGAATTAAATATATATAGCCTCTACGGGATTTGATCTAGGCCGTTGGATCAATTAAAATTGACGGCCGAGATCAAATCATTTAACGAAACGGTGTCGTTTGGGGTGACTTGAGACCGGATCGATCTCTGAAGAGCGGGTCGGGGCCGGGTAACGGGTTAGGGCCATAGGATCTCGATCGTTGGATCAAGAATGGACTCACGGCTAAGATCTATTGGCATTGAAACGACGTAGCTTCAACGCCACACTACGTCGTTTCAACGGTCTCAGAGACCCACCGATTTGGACCGGGTTACCACGCAATCTGGGCTGGATTCTTTTGCAATTTTAGCCCCTTGTCCCATTTCTTAGCTAGCCATACTTAAGTTAGAGCCACTTTAAACAAATTAAAAGAAATAAAATTACACGCCTATTAATTAACACTCAAAACCATTAACACAAATTACACATTTAAATAAAATCCTAAGGGCAAGGAACAAAACCGTGCATTTTTTTTTTGTAATTTTCTTTTTAACCATTTTATGATTAATAATTTTTTACGAACGCGCAATTAAATCCTACATGCCTGCAACACGTATTTTTTTTATTTTTTTTATTAATGTAACAAATAAACACACACACAGACCAAATGCTGACGCTAAGGAAAAACAACATGAAATCCACAAATTTGAGACTATTTTATTTTATAACAAAATTTTTTGGGAGTAATTGTCGTGAGAGCAAAAATCACGTGCTCACAATAGTCAAACGAAGATAATTTCAGAATGGGAAGGAAGGGGAAATAAAACTTGCTCGAGGGAGGGACACTTACGCTTCAAGTTCCATTGCTCCAGGAATGGCATCCTATCAGGCAGAATGATGTCCGATGTCCTTACTCTGACAAATTGGCTCAATCACCCTCGGTCCTTATCCTTATCGATGCTCGAAAAGAACGGACTCATGGATCGAGGATGAAGCTTGATCAAACCTCGAAAGAGACAATGGCTGTACAATCTGACCAAGTGATTGAGGGTGAAGGTCATTCCCTCGACATGGTTAGAGAAATATCGGAGCATGTAAACGATCCTCTAAAAACAAGTATATATTTGAACAAGTGTCACTCAGTACTCATGACAAAAGTCAAGAATCACCGGATCTATCTTCGGGGAAGAAGGATCTATGGGAAACACAGTAAATGGGTATGCATATAGGCTGAGGAAACCAGCTTTGTGGTCTACTATGCTTTCCTTAGGATTGGGGATCTCTACTTGCACTGCCTGCCCCCATTAGCAGTCTTTATTTAGAACCTCATAATAAAATTTAATTGTTATTACCATTTTCACAGTAAACAGTTTAGCGCCAACCGTGGGGCTCAAAATAATAGTTATTATTTCTTGCTGGTTTTACTACATAACGCAAGTTATCTTTCATGCTTTTTCTTGTCCAAAATCTTTGATTTTAGGTCAAAATGTGTAACTCAGTAAATGGAGGTGAAAACAACAATCTTGAGGACCACGGAGAGAAAGGTGTAAATGTTCTAGGTGTTGGTGTACCACCACAAAACCCTAGTAATAGTCCAGAACCAATTCCTATGGATGCGGTCTCGCGCAATGCCCAACATGTCAATATAAGCTACCACACCAACAGGAGCGTACACCAATAGGAGCAACAAGAAGTCCAAAACCCCCCAGCTCGGTAGGAACGAGAGGTTAGCCTTCACGTTATTTTTGAAATGTTAGAGGCATAACGGTTGGCGATTGCCCAACTGCAAAGTCACCAGAAAACTCCCAGCACAGTAGCATCGGAAACAGCTTCCCCAGCCGAGCAAGTACCGGAAAGATCAAGTGACAAAGGGTCGGCAACCGAACCCACCCCCATAAAGATGCTTGAGGACCTCAAAAAGAGGATCGAGTCGGGTGAGAAAAAGATAGAAGCCAACGATAAGAAGGTAGAGACCTACAACTCTAGGGTCGACTACATCCCGGGCGCACCCCGGGTCCTGAAGGGTGTAGATTCGAAGAAGTTTGTACAGAAGTCATTCCCATAGGAAGCTGCTCTGAAACCCATTCCAAAGAATATCAGAATGCCCGATCTTAAGAAGTATAACAGAACCTTGGACCCTACGAGCATGTCACTGCTTACACCTATGCGGTAAAAGGCAACGACCTGAGGGATGATGAGATCGAGTCCATCCTGTTGAAAAAGTTCGGGGAGACACTCTCGAAAGGGGCCATGATGTGGTATCACAAACTAGCTCCTAACTATATAGACTCATTTGCCATGCTGGCAGAATCTTTCATAAAATCACATGACAGGGCCATCAAGGTGGCCACAAGGAAATCCGATGTCTTCAGGATCAAGAAGAGGGAGAATGATATGTTGCGAGAGTTCGTGTCTCGCTTTCAAATGGTACGAATGGAACTAGCACCAGTCTCCGATGAATGGGTAGTACGGGCCTTCACTCAAGGTCTAAATGAACGAAGTTTGGTGGATTCGAAGCAGCTGAAACAAAATCTGGTTGAATATCCCGCCGTGACATGGTCGGACGTTCACAACCTATATCAATCGAAGATCAGGGTCGAGGATGACCCACAAGGATCCCCTTCGGGCTCGGTATATCCCAGCGGGCTTCTGAAAAAAGAGCCAAAGCCAAACAAGGAAAGATACCAACCATACATTAAAGATAGAAGAAACGCCTTGAGGCGTAACTTATCCCGCTATGATCGAAGGATGGACCGAGGCTAGAATCCTCGGGGACTTGTCAGCAGAGCCGGGTTCGATGGGTACACAGGGCCAATGGAAGAAACTCACTTGTTGGAATATAACTTCAATGTTGAAGTATCAGATGTCGTGTTCGCCATCAGTAAAATCAAAGACACCAGGTGGACAAGGCATGTACAACCAGACCCTTCACAAAGAAATCATAACTTAGTGTGTGAATATTACAACACGCACGGCCACAGGACCGAGGATTGCCACTAGCTCCGAGAACAAGTAGCCCGACTACTCAGTAAAGGTCACCTCCGAGCATTCCTCATGATCGGGCTAAAAATCAGTTCTGGGAATGAGAGGCGACCAAGAAGAACAAAATAAATGATCAACAACATGTCGTACACATGATTTTGGGAGGCATCGATGTCCCTCAGGAGTGATGAGAGGAACAAAAATATCCATTACCAAAGAAAAAACTCCGAGTTACGTACCTGAGGATGCTCTCACATTCAACGATGAGGACATCGAGACCATGTCTCAGCCTCATAATGACGCGCTGGTTATCTCTTTCCTTGTACATACATTTCAAATTAAGCGTGTACTTGTGGATCGAAATTGCTCCGCCAACATTATCAGGTCAAGAGTGGTAGAGCAGCTCAGACTGCTTGACCAAATCGTGCCCGCCTCTTCAGTCCTCAACGGATTCAACATGACGAGCAAAATAACGAAAGGTAAAATTTCCCTCCCAGTCAAAATGGCCAACACAATCCAAAATGCCAAATTCCACGCCCGAGGCCGTGGATACACTGCATGAGACCAGTACCATCCACCCTCCATTAAATGATAAAATTCCGGACAGAGGCTGGGATGAAAACTGTCTACAGGGAATAACATGCGGCAAGAGAAATGTTCACAGTGCACGAAGTGACACAAGTACCTCCACCCTCGAAGGAGCCAATGGGTAATCAAATAGTAAAATAGCGATAACGAACTACATCTTCGGCTAAGCCCGACCGAATGAAGCAGAGGACCATACCGCGTCCTTATAATAAGCGACTGAAACATATCAGAGCTCGAAACACCGTCAGCACTAAAGTTTGACCGTCTCTTTTCTTTCTTTCAATTACATTCTACACTAACCCAGGTGCAGGTATCCGATTGAAATGGCCAAAGCACTTTCCAACTCGAAGGCCTTAGGTTCCAAAAGGTATACGTTGCACTATTTTCCTTTGATCGGGTTTTATCCCAATAAGGGTTTTACCAACAAGGTTTTTAATGAGGCAACATCTATATGCTACCTAAGAAAGACTCAACAAAGTATTCAAGGTTCCCTTTCAATCAGCCTACAATACTGGGGGCATCCCCCTGGAAGATTGCCTCTTCAAAAAAGCTAAAATGTGCTAAACAGGGTCTCGATAGGAAGATAATGTACCGGGCAAAATGGTCAAACAAGCTGTGTCCACATAGAATAACCTAGCCCTTAACAGGAAAAACATGTATACTTATGCCAAGTAATCAAAAGAATAATTTCCCAAGAATTTCGCATTTCAAAGAAGCTCGACATTTTTACAAAAATGGCTTCAGAGCCAAAAAACACCCCGGACTCTCGGGGACTGGCGTCAATAATTCAAAGCCTAAACGACCTCCGTGTTGGAGTTCCAAACTCATAACCCTCGATGGGGCAACATCAAAGTCACAAAATGGCTCCAAAGCTGAAAGCATTTCGAACACTCGGGGACTGGCGTCAAGATCTCAAAAAATGCATGACCTCCGGATCAAAAACTCTGAAATCGTAAGCCCTTAGTGAGGCAATACCAAGTTTACAAGTAATGGCTCCCGAGACAAGGTGCCCTCGATGACTTGGGGACTATTGCTAATCACCACTTATTAAAAACTGGAGGCGATAAGACCCCAAGCGGGTAGACTCAATCTCGTAAGACCTATATAAGGCAACACCAATTTTTGTAAGACCTCAAGCAAGGCATGAACCATAATTGTACCAAGTATCCAAAACTGTAAGACCTCAAAGGCATGTAAAACTTGTAAGACTTTTCTCAAAGATAAGGCTATGTATCGAACTTGTAAGACCCCCAAAAAGGCATACCCTTGATATAGATGCCGAAACTACTTCACTCGGGACTGAGAGGCTCCGATAAAACATAAATGACTATGGTTACAAGGCTGTACCTGCCAAACTAACACGACTCGAGGATGCCCGACTATCGCTATAAAATCATAGGACTTCAATTACTTCGAATCTACTTCGAAAAGAACCGGTTAAATAGGCTACCCTCAACATAGGCAAAAGAGTTTCAACCATGTCAGCTCCAAATTACAGGCTTTGAGATATTAAACCACCGAGCCAAACTTTCTTAGGTGCTCTATCATCGCCAAATAACAACTCATAATTGAGGTTTTTATCAAATCGTTAAAGAATCGGGCAAACACAATCTCAAAATTCCTTGACAAGGAAAAAATAAAGCCTATATTAGAGGTCGCATCAACCCAAAGCATAAGAGCCATTATCGCTAGCTCACATAAAAGGTCACATCGACCCAAAGCATAAGAGCCATTATTGCTATCTCACATAAAAAGTCGCACCACCCAAAGCTTAAGAGCCACTATCGCCAGCCCACACAAAAGGTCGCATCGAACCAAAGCATAAGAGCCACTATCGCCAGCCCATACGAAAGGTCGTACCGACCCAATGCGTAAGAGCCTAAGGGCCAGCTTGAAATTCAAAAGTTTGAGGGTCAATTGAGCTCGAGGCGATACTCGACTCGAAGACTGAACCCAAAATAGTTGACCAAACATGCCTAAGAGCAAAAACATAAGAGCTCGAAAATGTCGGCTTATACTAAAAGGTCGCATCAACCAAGAGTGTAAGAGCCTACGGGCCAGCCTAATGAGCCTCAAGGCTATACTATGAATCTAAGGATTCCTTTCAACTCAAAGACCAGTTCATCTGGCTAAAATCAAGGAAAAAATAAATGCAGGAGGAATAAAACCATGAGGTTTCCTTTTATACATATACACGAGAAAATACAAGCTCCATTTACAACGTACTTTGAAAGCACTATATACAGAAATAGAAAAGAAATCTACGCCCCTCTTAGGGACTATGGCCTGTCGACCTCATCCTCGCTATCCTCGACATCAGGCAGAAGTGACTTAGAGCCATATTTGTTCGCCCTCGCCTACTTTACCTCTTTCGAGAGGTCAAAGCCCTTAGTGTAGATCTCCTCGAGGGTTTCACTTCGAGACTTACACCGAGCATATTCCTTGCTCCTGCCCTCGCAGTCGAAAGTCCTTCTTAGCTCAGCTTGAGCATCGGGAGCGTCCTTCAAATAGACTGCCACTTTCTGGTCAGCCTTAATTCAGCTCATTACAGCTTTAGCCGGGCATCTACAACCTCGACCTTTATTTTCAAAAGCTCAGACTCGAGCTTCGTAATCATATCTGTTCGAACCAAGCTATTATCATGAGCTAAGCAATGTTGAACCTCAAAGGCGGAGGCTTTATCCAGAGCACCCTTCCCCGCTGAAGCCTGAACGTCCGCCTAAGCCTTTAACTCATAATACTCGTGCTTGGCTCGGCCAGCTTTGTTTCGAAGGCGCTCCAGGTCCTCCGTCTTTTTTTTTGCAATTGAAATAAATGAAATATTAGCCTCAGGAGCTAGAATAAGGAACATACACTCCCTCGGAACAAAAACTACCTACTCCTTCAGGTAGCTCTTATAATTCAAGCTTTGTCTCGCCTCATACCGTAAGCATGCCAACTCGACTTCCCTTTCGTTACAAAGGAGCCTAAGGGATTTCTACCCATCCAAATATTTCCATAGCCTAGTCTCACAGTGAAGCAGCTCGGACTTAAGCTTATCAAAGGCCTACAAAAGAAAACTCAACAAGAAAGGGAAGGCGCGAAACTCAAAAGGCCTGCACCAAAACTCACCACAGAATGAAGCCACTGAGCTTCCTCGAAGGTCGAGCACGCATCTTCTAGTCTAGCTCCATTAGCCTCGGAATAGCCGACCCCGGTCAGGCCACGGTCGCTCGGTGTATACAATTTTGTATTTCGAGTATCTCTCGAAGCACCTTTGATGGGATATAGAATTGGCGGCAGATAACCCTCATGCCTCGAAGTACCTTCGACGAAAAAAAAAGACGAGAGCGGAGGAGAAACTGCCTTTCCAAAACAAAAAATCATAGGCGCAACAGGCTCAGTTAATGCATCCTCTCCGAGCCCCCGATCTGGGTTTGCTTTGCTTTGAACATCGTCGCCCTTCAAAGGCATTTCTTGTTTATTATTATTATTCTTTATCCCAAAAGCTGGCAATCCTTCTCCTTCTCCGAGAGGGCACGACCTCACCTCAAAGGTCTCCTCAATACCTACAATAACAAAAGTTAGTATTATGAGCACGTGATTTTTGCTCTAAGCAAATAATTCCCAAAAATTCAAACAAAATAATTTTTTCTTTATTTTTACAATTTGTTGTGTATTTTGTGTCATTTTTTTGATAATTGTTGCATTTTTGTGTTAATTAGTTGCATAATAATTCATATTAAAAAAATACAAAAAATATGCATTTGCATTTAGGGATTTAATTTTGTATTTTTAATAATTAATTCATTTTAGAACAAATTTAAAGAAAAATAGTTCATTTTATTGCTTAAATCGAAAATTGTTACAAAATAGTTTAAAAGTAATTTTAGGCCATTAATTACTTTAGTTTAAAGTTTATTTTATTTTTTGTACTTTTATAATATTCAGAAAATACAATACAATAATAATACAAAATACACAAAAAAATGAAATAAAAACAAAAGCAATCAAAAAGGGGGTGCCATATTAATGCTTTAATTGGGACATTTTATTAAACACTCTCCCCAGCCCAAATCAAAACACTCGCCCCATGCCCAATTCCCACCCCAACCCGGTCTGCTTCAGAGTTATCCAAACGACGTCGTTCCATTTGATTCACTTACAGTCGTTGATTCTCCTTAATCCAAGGGCTGAGACTTGGCCTGTCAAAATTAATAAAATGGTCGGAGACCTTTCAATAGGTCAAAGACCAGACCTTCTCCTCATCGTATGAACCCTAATCCTCGCCGGAATCTCCGCCGCCGGCAAACGCCATTTACGCCGTTTACCACCAGAATAACACCCCTAACCCTCCTCAACACCCTCATTCCAGATATCCAAGTGGCTTCCTTCGAATCGTAGCCAATCTCGGCGGATATTCGATCAAATATTTTCCGGCGAAGCCACAACTTATGCCAAACGGTCCCAAATTTACATCATAGGACCGCCTCTTAGTCTCCTATCGAACCCCCAAAGCCTCACCCCTCGAATATGGCCAGAATTGCTCGAATCTTGATTTGAGTTATTCCGGCCAAAACCCTATGTACTCCAAATCATACCAAATTGATACCACACGGTCCTTAGGTTTCCCTCATGAAGAATTCGTGGTCAATAACGATCAAAATCCATTAGAATTGGTCCAGCATTGAATCTAAAAATGACCGGTGAGCTTCCTTGGTTTTCTTAGTGTTTTTCTTGATTAATTAGTCGCTTTAATTAATTTGAGTCTAGTTTTATTTGTTTTCTGTTCTTCTCTGCTATTTTTTATTTGGGTTAATTTTGATATGACTGTTAGCTAAGTGTTCAAGGGAAAATTAATTAATTCAATTGATTAGCTGATGGTTTAGTTAGATTTGATTCAGTTTTGATAACCATGCGGTCATTTTGATTAGTATCCAGTAATTAATAATTAGTCATTGTGATTGAATTAGAAAAATAATTGAGTTAAATTCCTTTGATGCATGGTTTTGTTTCTAGGCTTAGTATTTGTTTTCAATTAGTTGTTAGGATTAGTCTAATTAGGTTGGTTATAGCTGAATAAAGATTACTTTACTTGGTCGTATGGTTTGGGATTAGTTAGTTAGGATAAGTAAGTAATTTCTTAACCAGATCAGGGACAAAATAGGTAATTCAAAGGTAGTAATCTAGCAGGAATCTCCTAGAACATTCTAGATATGGGTACAACTAGACTTTTAGAAAGTTTAAATGCACTAACTTGTGACACAAGTCAGAAAAAGAAGGGGGTTAAATTGAAAAGAAGTAGGGACTAAGAAGAAAAACAAAAGTTTGAGGGCTGCCCTTCATTTTACTTATAAAAAGGCATTACTATGCCTTGATTCACAAGTTTTTGGAACCCAAAAAAAAAAATTCCTCCAAAACTCTCTTCCCAATTTCAGATCTCAATTTGATTTTTAAACCTTCCAAATCCAAAAACATTAAAAAATCAATAGAAAATCCCAAAAATATATACTGTTTGATTCGATTTCCAGTAGGAAATTTTCAGTTAGTTGTTTGCTCTACATTTCTCATCTTAATTACTTGCAAGTGAAGTTCAGCCATAGTTTAGCTGATTTTTGTGAGGCTTTGAGTTCAACCGCAAATTAGAATCATTTTCTAAGTTGATCAATTGTTCCTTTTTGATTTTGAGCATTTTTAAAGTGTTCAAACCATCCTTGGTGTTGCTGTGAGTTGATGTTTGTTTACAGCTGTTCAAATTATTGCTAATCATCCTTTCCTATTGCTAAATTTCAATTTTCAGGTACCAGCTCTAAATTTCTGGTTGTATGCTTGATTCAAGAGGTGAAATGGAAGTGATTTAACTTGGATTCATAATGATAATGCTGTCCTTGTTATTTCAGTTTTGAAATGACTGAGTTTTACTATAATTCGAGTAGAATAACTGAGTATTGTAGCATGTTGATCGTATAATTATTCAAATTATCATTGAATTGAAAACTGGACTGTAATAAGGCTTAATTGTTCTCAATTTGTGAATTGATTATTGATCTGCGCTCTAGGCAGATGGATCTAGTTTTGAAAAGTTTGTCTTGTGTTAGTTCAGGATTTGTGACTGTCGTTTGTAGCTTTCATTAGAAATTAAGTAGATCCTGTTCAAGTGAATTAATGTATGTAATAATTTCAGAACAATCTCGTTATTGATAGTGCACAAGACCTTGTTAATTGATAATCGTCGGCCCAGTATGTTAGCTTATCCTTACAATTTATTTTAAAAGATGAATTAGTATTAATCCACGGTTCACCATCAGCTTAGGCTAATAAGTATTATTATTTGGCTGTAAATGCAATAGTCAACCCATTAGATTATAATCTCTGATTCAATTAATATTCATATTTGCTTGAAACTCACCAGTGTGCTTTAAGTTTCCCTTTTATTTATTGATAATGATGCTTGAATTGAAGGTTTGAGCCCATATTGGCTAGCTGGAAGTGCCCAGGCCATGGCCATACAGTCCAGGCCCAAAAGTAATAACAATAAGTGAAAACGGGCAGATTCAGTTATTAAATTGACTAGATCGCATTGGTTGCCTTGAATGATATCAAAGCCCAAAATTGTTAGAATTAGGAGCAGAATGAAAGGTTCAGATTTTAACTATAATAAGTTTACCTAGCAGTTAATTGATTGGGCTGTGTTTTAGAAACGAAAAAAAACCAAATAGAAAAATCATAGCCTAATTTAGGATCGGCCTTAAAATAAAATGAGATGAGACTCACCCAAATAAATACAAAAGGCGGGGCCCTCAATAATTGCTATATGAAATATATTTAGAATTTGGGAGGACTGTTTAGCAAATTTCACGGTCTTCTCCTAAGATAATAAACGCGTAGTTGCTTTAGGCGCGTATGTTAATAATATTACCTTCCTAAATGCGGGTGCACATTTATGTGACTCAAATCTAAATCTCAACGAAGTCGAAATATATCAAAAGCCATGGGTGCACTGGTGCGACGTGGTTCGAGATACATTTTCACGACGTTGCAATTCTTATTAAAAATAAATATATAATAAAAGTGGGTTATTAATAAAATGAACATAGGTTAGAACATGTATTAAAAATCAGATATTTTTGCCAAATATAGCAGTTGAGCGACCGTGCTAGAACTACGGAACTCGGGAGTGCCTAACACCTTCTCCCGGGTTAACAGAATTCCTTACCCGGATTTCTGGTTCGCGACTGTAATACAGAGTCAAACCCTTTCCTTCGATTCGGGATTCAAACCGGTGACTTGGGACACCATAAATCTCCCAAGTGGCGACTCTGAATCTTTTAAACAAAAGAATCCCGTTTCAACCGTCCTTTAATTGGAAAAACTCTTTTTATGTATATATATCCCTTCGCCGGGGGTGTAAGCGCAATGAAAAAGAGGTGTGACAGCTCTGGCGACTCCGCTGGGGATCGAACCCAGAATCTCAGGTTCAGGGTTCAAGAATTCGAGCTTAGAATAATTGTTGTATTTTTATATTTGATTTTCCTACATGCTTCATGATAAATGTGCTAATTGTTATTGCTTTGATATTATTTGAATTGTTATAAATTGTGCCGACACCCTTCTCTCTTTACCTCCGGGGATGTGCTCACTGGTTGAGACTCCCTATTCTGTTAG
>MU751547.1:117838-154393 GCA_026770625.1 Nicotiana glauca
TATATATATATATATATATATATATATATATATTATTAACTACTAGTGTATGTTACTTAAACTGTAATTCTTATAATTTATCGAGGATAATAGGGATTTAAAGAATTTTCTAGTATAGATGAATTAAGAGGGGGAAAAGGAAAGAAATCAATAATGATCGAGTATATTCAATGGCCTTTCTAGAATAGGAGAATTGAGAGGGCGTTTAAGAAAAATATTAGGAAAATAGAAGAAGAATTATGAAAGGAAAAAGTTGAAAAAAAGAAAAAGACTAAAGAAAACAAATAGATATTGGGAACACAATTCAATTTTCATTTCAAATTCTATAATTTGAATAAAAGATCTATAAAAAAATTTAAAAAAAAGAGAAGAAAACTAAAGTTGCACTATCTAACGAAAGAATGGGCATATTTTAGATATGCATTAGACTAAGGGAATAAGGTGTGCATACACAAACACATATATAAATGAATTTTTTTCTTATATTTTTTTTATTTCTTAAAAATCAAATTATGAAAAATATTGTCCATCTAACCTCAATCAATATGTATAATTTATTTTTTATTTATATATGTACGTCAAAAATAATTATTTATGAATCAAATGTATCTTTATAATCGCGCGAAGCGCAAATAAATTCGCTAGTTTCTCTATAGAAGAGAGTTGTAAGTTGCATAAAGTTTAATAGTAGAGCAAATACATACCTATATGCAAATGAAAGAAAGAGGATACGCACAAGGAAATCCACCTCATAATTGATTCAACTATTCCTTAACAACAACAACAATCCAGTATAATCTCACAAATGGGATCTGGGGTGGGTAATATGTACGCAGACCTTACCCCTACCCCGAGGGGCAGAGAGGTTGTTTCTAGGAGACCCTCGGCTCAAGAAAGCAACAAGAGACGATACATTAATACTACCAGTAGATTCATAATAAAATGACATAAAATAACATAGAATACATATCATAACATAAAATAACAAAATAACAGCAATATAAGAAATATAGGAAATGCGAAAAGGATGGAAAGTATATTAATAACCAATAAATAAAGCCCAGCATCAGTATCTGGTCAGAAGCATCTTAAGACTAACTCCTAACTATCTAGTCTCACTCTAGTGGGCTATAGAAAAATTCACAACTTCCCTCTAACCTACAACCTTAATGATCGACCTCCACAATTCCCTGTTAAAGGTCATGTCCTCAGTAATCCTAAGTCGCGCCATGTCCTGCCTGATCACCTCTCCCCAATACTTCTTAGGTCTCCCTCTACCTCTCCTCGTTCCCACCGCAGCCAGTCGCTCACACCTTCTCACCGGTGCATCAGTGCTCCTCCTCTGAATGTGCCCGAACAATCTGAGTCTTGATTCCCGCATCTTGCCCTCCATGGGGGCCACACCCACCTTCTCTCGAATATCTTCATTCCTGATTTTATTCATCCTTGTATGCCCGCACATCCACCTTAACATCCTCATCTCCGCAACTTTCATCTTCTGGATATGTGAGTTCTTAACCGGCCAACACTCGGTCCCATATAACATGGCAGGCCTAACCACTGCTCTGTAAAACTTACCTTTTAGTAACAGTGGCACTCTCTTGTCACACAGGACTCCCGTCACTAACCTCCAATTCATCCACCTCATCCTTATACGGTGTGTGACATCCTCGTCGATCTTCCCGGTCCCCTGAATAACTGACCCAAGGTACTTGAAACTACCCCTCTTAGGGATGGCTTGAGATTTAAGCCTCACTTTCACTCCCGCTTTCGTCGGCTCTGCCCCAAATTTGCACTCGAGGTATTCCGTCTTTGTCCTGCTCAACCTGAAACCTTTTGACTCGGGGGCATGTCTCCTAATATCTAGCCTCTCGTTGATGTTGCATCGTGTATCGTCAATTAGGACTATGTCATCAGCAAATAGCATGCACCATGGCACCTCCCCTTGAATATGATGCGTTATGGCATCCATCACCAGGACAAATAGGAAAGGGTTGAACGCAGACCCTTGGTGCAACCCCGTAACAACTGGAAAATGCTCGGAGTCACCTCCTACTATCCTAACCTGAGTCTTAGCTCTATCATACATGTCTTTAATCACCCTAATGTAGGAAACCGGGATCCCTTTAGCCTCTAAGCAGCTCCATAAGACCTCTCTAGGAACCCTATCGTACGTTTTCTCTAGATCGATAAACACCATGTGGAGATCCTTCTTATTATCCCTATATTGTTCCACTATCCTCCTAATAAGGTGGATAGCTTCTGTGGTAGTTCGTCCCGGCATGAACCCGAACTGGTTGTCTGAAATAGACATCGTCCTTCGCACTCTCATTTCTACCACTCTCTCCTAGACTTTCATGATATGACTTAGTAATTTGATACCCCTATAGTTGTTACAGCTCTGGATATCGCCTTTGTTCTTATAAAACGGAACTATTGTACTCCACCTCCACTCTTCAGGCATCCTATTAGTCTTGAATATAACTTTAAGCAACCCAGTAAGCCACTCCAAGCCTGCTCTACCCACACACCTCCAAAGTTCAACCGGGATTTTATCTGGCCTGGTAGCTCTGCCCCTCCTCATCTTACGCATTGCCTCCATGACCTCATCGACCTCAATGTCCCTACAATCACTTAATTCCTGGGGCTGTCGGCATTCCTCACTTCACCTAGTATAATATCCTGATCCCCTTCCTAATTTAGAAGTTTATGAAAGTAGGTCTGCCATCTCCTCTTAATCTAGTCATCCCCCATTAAAACTTTGTTGTCATCATCTTTTATGCACCTCACTTGGTCCAGATCTCGAGCCGTCCTCTCTCTCACCTTAGCGAAGCGGAATAACTTCTTCTCCCCGCCTTTGTTCCCTAGTTCGTCATACAGACGAGCAAAAGCTACCGTCTTAGCCTCCGTTATTGCCATATTTGCCTCCTTCCTAGCTACCTTATATCTCTCAATGTTCGCTCTCTTCTCCTCCTCTCCAGTGCTCCCTACTAACCGCATGTAAGCCGCCTTCTTCGCTTCCACTTTACCTTGGACAACTGCATTCCACCACCAGTCTCCTTTGTGGCCACCGGTGCGGCTCGACGATATCCCTAACACCTCTCTCGCCACCTTCCTTATACAGTCTGCCATCGTCGACCACATAGTGTTTGCGTCCACACTACTTTTCCAAGCTCCCATTCCCGCTAACCATCCTTCCAACTCCTGAGCTTTATCCTTAGTCAAGGCGCCCCACCTAATCCTCGGGCGGCCTCGTACTGACCTTTGCTTCCTCCTTATCATAATACCAATGTCCATCACCAACAGCCTGTGTTGTGTTGCAAGGGTCTCACCTGGGATAACTTTGCAATCCTCGCACAACCTTCTGTCGCATCTCCTGAGGAGGAAATAGTCAATCTGAGTCTTCGCCACCGAACTTTGGTAAGTAAACAAATGCTCTTCCACCAAACTATTCCTTAAAAAACACCATTTTATTGATATCAAGGAAGACACCCCTTCGAATCAAGGGATCGATTAACTTTTTTTTTTTTTGATAAGTAGTTCATTCTTGGACAAATGATTATTAATGATTAAACACAACTATTTAGGAAAAAAAATATATAAATCAATATCATTTTGGTATTTTTTTATTTATTGATGTCTAATATAAATATATATTATTAAAAGGTTATTGACTTCAAAAATTAAAAAATTCAAGCAGTAAAATAAGATCTTATATAAAGCATATAGTTGTTTATAAGATAAGAAAAAACTTATATATATATATATATATATATATATATATATATATATATAAAATAAAAGGAGAGGCAAATACATATTATTAAGACAAGTGGCATAATCACAAAAAGCTAAGTGGCATTGTTAAGACAAAAAAAATTACCTTTTAACTAAAACACTTTTTTAAATTTTGAATTAATTAGTTACTCTTTTTGAATTAGTAAATATAAATATATTATAATTAGCTATATTAAAAAAAGAAAATATAAAAAAATAACTACCCATTCAAATTGTAGAGTAATTTATAGTTGGTGTTTAAAAGTTATTTTAAAATAAAATAAAAAAATTAGCTACAATAAAAAACGAAAATATTAATTAAAAAAACTACCTATTCAAGTTGGGGAATAGTTTCGATTTAGAATTTTAAAAGCATATTATTAAGACAAGTGGCATAATCACAAAAAGTCAAATGGAATTGTTAAGACAAAAAAAAATTAACTTTTAACTAAAAAACTTTTTTAAAATCTGAATTAATTAGTTACTCTTTTTGAATTAATAAATATAAATATATTATAATTAGCTATATAAAAAACGAAAATATAAAAAAAAATAACCACCTATTCAAATCGGGGAGTAGTTTATTTTAAAGTTATTTTAAAATTTTAAAAAAAAAAATTAAATTAGCTACAATAAAAAACGAAAATATTAATTAAAAAAACTACCTATTCAAGTTGGGAAATAGTTTCAATTTAGAATTTTAAAATTATTTTAAAATAAAAAATTGTCAATTCAAATTGGGGTATGGTTTCAATTTGGAGTTTTAAAATTATTTTAAAATAAAAAATAGAAATAAAGAAATAAAAATTTCCAATTTAAATTGAGGAGTGATTTCTTTCTAATAGTAGTCTCTCTCTCTACTACTAACTAATTTATAATTAGCTGTAATATAAAATAAACTAAAAACTACTCATTCAAATTAGGGAGTAGTTTCAAGTTGGAGTTTTACAAATATTTTAGAATAAAATAAAACAAAAAAAATAGCTATAATAAAAAATATCCATTCAAATTGGGGAGTAGTTTCAAGTTGGAGTTTTAAAATTATTTTAAAATAAAAAAATAAAGAAACTATCAATTCAAATGAAAAAATACAAAATTATAAAAATATTGTAGCTAATTTATATATAAGATAAGCATATATATATATATATATACACTTTTGATGAATTCAAAATTATAATTTAGTAAAAAATAATTACTTTATTTAAATTTTTAATCAACTACAAAATTTGGAAACTAATCAAATAAGTATGACAGTAGAAAGGAATGTATGAAAAGAAGGGGATGGAGATAATGTTATGATATTTATATTTTGAATTAATTAAAAAAATAAAATATAAATAAATAACATTCAAGAAAAGTATTAATAGTACTAAGTACTTGCTAATTCAATATTAGAAATAAAAAGGATCAACCAATTTATTTGATTACTATATGATTTGTATCATATAATTTTTTATTGATTGTATTATATTTCGACACACTATATTAATAATAAAATTCAACTAATATTTATTAAATTAATATAATATATTAGATCATAATTTTATTAGATTAATATTCTGTCAAATTTCTGCGCAGCGCGCGTGTTGTTATACTAGTATATATATTAAAAGAAAGGTAGTGAGGCATGACATTAAGCCAAGTGTCATATTTAGAAAATGTCACTTAGCATTTTTAAGACATAATCTAAATAGATTTTTAGACAAATTTAATAAGGATTAAAAAAACTTAGATTTGATCAAATTTAATTTATGGTAGAAATCAATAAATTGACTCACATTCTTATAGTAAATAAATTTTGATAGCTTTTCAAATATAATTATTCACTAACCACTTGATCTATTTTCTTTCATTTAATAATTTTATTATTTTGTAGAAATAGTACATAGAAAAATAAAAAGATATTGAAAATATTATCTTTAGATATAATGTGTTCAAACTAATAAGAAATTAACTTTTATGATTAATACTAATATAAGTGTGGTAAAAATAGATATTAAATTAAACAAGTATTTGAAAGTCACATAACAATAATACTATGTATTGAATAATAGAATAGCAAAAAATAAGGAATAAACAGAGAGAAATTAATCAAAACATTAATAATAATAAAAAAAAAAAAACTATTTAAATATGAGATAAGAAATTTGTTATTTATCTATTATGATTAAAAAAAATGAAGTTACTGTGGATAATACCACACAGCTTATGTCTAACAAATAAAATAAGAACGTAAATATATTAAAAATAAATTAGAAATAGCGTGAGAATATTTATGCTAATAATCAGTTTAGAAAATAAAATAAAGTAAAATAAAATACTTAAAAATACTATTGATAAATGTAAATAACTTAAGAATTCAAGAAATATTTCTAAAATAAAATAGATATTTATTACAAGATTAAAAAACTTCTAGATTTATCTATATTATATTAAAGGATAGTAAATGGATAATAATACTATATAAAGTGGCACCAAAAATTAAAGTCTTACTAGATATAGAATTAAAATTTAAAAAATACAAAATAAATATCTAATATAAGTAATTGTATTAACTAAAATTAAAAATCAAATTTTGTATCTTGAAACTAAAAGAGAATTTTTTTTTATCGCATGTAATACAAAAAATAAATATAAGAAAACTTAATAGATTTGGAATATAAAAAGAACTTACATATTAATATTTTATACTAATCAAAGTTACAACTTAAAGTCAAATATGATATTATTTTGATTACAGGTAAAAAATTAGTTAAAATTTTTTTAGTAGGGAAGAGACTGTTTAAAAAAAAAGATATAATGTGAGTATATTTATACTTTAAATTAATTTAAAATAAAATAAAGTAAATAATTGAATAATATTCAATTAATATTGTTGATAGGTTTAAATAGTAAAATAGTTTCGAGTAAGAGGATAAAAGCGTAAAATATATTAAATTTCAAGAATAAAAAAATAATATTTATTGAAAATTATTAAAGGATAATAAGCAAAATATTAAATCAATTAGTAAGCCGAAAAAATCACATGAAAGTATAATAACAATAAATAATAAATATATAATAATTAAAATCAAAGAACAAAAAAATTGTGTAAAATTTAAAAGAATAAGACTTATTTAAGCTTGAGATAAAAAATAAACTAATAATGAGTATGTTATCAAAATAATATAATTTAATATGTTCAAACGGGACAAATCACCACATGACATAGTTAGTAATTTTTAATATTGATAACAAAACGAAATTCAAGTACTAAAATTAACCTATTGGATTATATAAATATAAAAAGAAAACAGATTATCCACGGTGAGATTTGCGAAATGGTTTCATGTCTTGCTTCTTAATTAATATCGTATGATTATCTATAAATTTTATCGGGAAGGTTTATTAAAGTTATTTATACATAATTTAAATAATCCAAATCACAATCCAAAGTTATTCACCCGGAAACAGCCTATCTGCCCCTCGGGGTAGGGGTAAGGTCTGCGTACATATTACCCTCCCCAGACCCCACTTGTGGGAATACACTGAGTTATTGTTGCAAATCACAATCCGACATGATTTGTGTCCGCGCATAGCGTAGGTACTAATACTAGTATATTATTAAAAGGTTGTTTTAGTAATTTAATTTTTTTAGTTTTGGCTTCGCGATATATAAAGATATACAGAGAGAAAGAAAGAGAGAGAGGGCAGAGGGAGGCGGGGTAGCGCGAAAAGAAGGTAATTAGGAGCGAGTCCACCGTGATCCTAAATTAATCACGTGTTGATCTCGTGATCAAATTCATGTTCTTTCCTCAAAGCTTTTTGTTCTTGTGCATCTGTGCGATTGGCAGAAAAATACAGAGACAAAGATGGATGGAGGTTCGTTCTCGTCAAGCATAGGAGATTCAATAGATTTTGAGGAGAAAGATCTATCACTTAGCGATAAGCTCAAAGTCTTTAAAGGTTCTGGTTTTGATCCTGATTCCTATGTCACCAATCGATGCCGTCATATGAGCGAAAAGGTAACACAACCTCTGCACTATTTTCTTTATTATATGCCCATGCATATTCATCATGCACCAACGACGTGGTAGAATGTTTGAATCATAGTCCTGAAAATGGATCCCAAGCTTTGGGAGTTGAGAATATTTCTGTGGAGTGCAGTTTTGGAGGCTTAGCAGCGTGAATTCAGATTAGTTCACTAATCTAATGGTTATCATATATAGTTTCATCCTTTTGTACGTGTACTAAATAGATGCACCAAAAATCTTCGATTATCAATAATTTCTTCTATCCCTACTTAATTAAGATGAAAGCCGATAAGAAAGTGCATCATTGCCAAAAAAGGGCTATTGGCGATTTCCCCCCCTCCATTGAATCCCCTTTTTAACTTGCGAGTGGTTAAGGAATAGAGGCGGCTACCATCAGGGAGAGGAACTATTTTCTCTTTATCCAGCTCCTCGCGATATAGGCTTTATAGAGGCTTCTCATAAAGGATTGTGGGATAGCTTTCCACTCGGACTTGAGATCCTTCCCGTGCTTGGCTGGCTGTCTTAAATAAAAACAATGCACATAAAGATAAGACGGCTTAAGCTTCACTGAAAGAAGAGAAGCTTTTTTCTTTTATTTCATCCATACCTTCCGCTAGCCAGCGGGTTGTATACATTTTGATTAACTTTTCTTTTCCCTCACAAAGTGCATTGTCCTTTTAAGTTTTCTTTGCTTGTGGTTCAAACATACAAGTTTTCAGTGTATTATTTATTTTATCAGACACGTAAGCCATCGGTGCGTTCTTGTTAAGTATGACTAGGAGATGGAATTCTTGGGAAATATAACGTGATTGTTATAGGGAATTAGCGGCTGCAATAGTTGATCACGGTCTGAAAGAGAGTTTATTTCATTTCTGGGAGCGTTTCTATTCAGAATATTCAGTGATGTGATTAGTCTATTTCCTCTGAGTATGAGAAAAATTTGTTGGCATGTTTTTGTAGAAAAGTGAAGCTACGATTATTCGTATGCTTGGTTGCGAATTTGCATGCTTTATTTATTTATTTATTTTGCTGGAAAAATAAGTTGCAGGGTAAAGAAACTCTTTGGATTTTTTTACAGGAAATAAGACATTTATGCCATTACCTTGTGGATTTGAGGAAAGCTTCCGCAGAGGAAATGCGGAAAAGCGTTTATGCTAATTATGCCGCTTTCATACGGTAAGCAAACTCTGGCATAGCATGAACTAGCAGTGCTTTATAACTCAGAGTTTTGTGAGTTATACATATAGCTCTGCCAATAGAATGATTAAATCCAACTATTCAAATACTAATGAAGAGGTAGCTGATTAATAAGGATAAAATGGACTTAAGAGTGTAAATGACAGATCATTTGTATTTCCTGTTCAACTAAGTGAATGCTTTTGAAGACCAGCATGGATACATAAGCCAATATCTCCAATCCACATTTTTCGCCACTCTGTTATGAATAATCGTGTTGTTGGAAATGAATCCAAGGTGGAATTGAAAGGAGTAAAGGACCAAAATATTAGACTCGTCGTAGAGTTAATAGTTGTTAAAAGAATTGAGATATCGTTCCATAGCTAGATATTCTTAGATCTTGAAGATCTGTTCACATATCTGCCTTTAAACTAGACTTGCCTTGGAGTAAATCTCTTATATTAAAAGTAAATTAGAGCATTGCTTGCATTAAACCTCACTTCTCTAGCTAGAAGTTCATTTAGCTTTACTGAAAGCTATTCACAATTTAACATATCTCTGCCTAGAACTGAACTTTGCCTTAAAGGTGCATTTATTAGTCATGTTGATTCCATATGGCAAGGTTTTGCCTGTGAATTTGGCTCTCTCCTGTTTTCTAGGAATTATGGTTTTATGCACATGAAGTGGAATATTTTTTGTCTAGAATAAATGCCAGTAAGCATAAAGTTTATTTGGTTTTTCAGTTTCCATCATAGTGACTACTTCCTCTCTACCTTAACAAGGTAGAGGTAAGCTATGCGTACACACTACCCTCCCCACACCCCACTTTTGGGATTACACTGGCTTTTTTGTTGTTGTTGTTGTTGTTGTTGTTGTTATCTTAGTGACTACTTTGAGTCTTTGAACTATAGTTATTCGCAAAATATTCATCTGCTGCTGAAACAACCACTATCACTCCTTTTGCAGTGTATCTAGGCTGTTGGTGCATCACTTGCAGAAGTTTCTTATACGTTTTATATATGCAGCACATCAAGGGAAATCTCCAATCTTGAAGGACAGCTTATTGCCTTGAGAAATCTCCTATCTACTCGAGCTGCAATTGTTCATGGTTTAGCTGAAGGAATTAATGTTGATTCTCTGTCTAGCTCTGAGGGATTGACGCAAGATGATAGTTCTAATTTTGGTGACAGAGATGCTGCCAATTCTGAGAGTTGGTTAGGACAATTTATAGAGAAGCTTGAAGTGCTGCTTGCTGAGAGGAGAGTGGATGAAGCTTTAGATGTGCTGGATGAAGGTGAACACATGGCAAAGGATTCTCGTAGTAAACAGACATTGACTCCATCGGCATTAGTATCATTGCAGAAAGCTATCACTGAACAGAAGCAAAAGTTAGCAGCACAGTTAGCAGAAGCTGCTTTCCAGTCTTCAGTCAGTGCTGCTGAGCTTCGCTCTGCGGTGCAAGCTCTAAAACGTCTAGGTGACGGGCCCCGTGCTCATACCTTAATGTTAAGCTCTCACCAGCAGAAATTGCAAGGTAATATGCAGGGTCTTCGGCCTTCAGGTACTTCACATGCAGTAGCATATAGTGCTGCTCTTTCACAGCTTGTATTCTCGACCATTGCACAGGCCACAAGTGATTCCTTGACCTTATTTGATGATGAACCTTGTTATTCATCTGAGCTAGTAACTTGGGCTGTCAACCAGACCGAGAATTTTGCTCGTCTAATTAAGAGACATGTGATAGCTTCACCAGCAGCATCAGGATGCTTAAGACCTGTTGCTGAGAGTGTTCACATGAGTCTCGGGCACTGCTCTTTGCTAGAAGCTCGTGGGTTGGCCCTTTCACCAGTTCTCTTGAAAATCTTTAGGCCCTGTGTTGAGCAAGCACTGGTTGCCAATATAAAGAGGATTGAGCAGTGCACTGCTGCAATTGCTGCTGATGATGATTGGTCGCTGGCTTATCCACCAATCGGCTCACGTTCTCTAGGAACTGCATCTCTCGCTGGTGTCATTGTCTCTCAGCCAAAGCTCTCAAGCAGTGCTCATAGATTCAACACAATGGTTCAGGTTATTCATTTATCAGCAGTAACTCACTCTTGCATTTAGCTTTGGTTCTCTTATATACCCAATTCTTTTTTTTTTCCCTGTGGATGGTGAAATTTTTTGGGCTTTTTCTTTTTTGGACCTGCGTCCCAAAATAATTGCAGGCGATAGCCTAAATATACAAAACATATACAGTGATTATGCATATTATATGTATATTTGTATATTATATGTATATTATATGTATATTTATACTTATTCAAGACATATACGTTTGCCGGCTATTATTTTATGGGCGGCTCAAAAATGTAATTATCCCAAAAAAATTCGGTGGTGCACTTTGCCTCTTTTAGTTTTTGTTGATATTTTGAACACTGTTCAGTGATCTTTCTATAGGATGTAATATTGACGCTCCTTCTTGGTCAATCTGTCAGGAACTATGCGAGGACATTAGTCCTCTTGAAAGCTTACAGTTGTCTGAGCAAGCTTTGGAAGGAGTAATGCAAGTGTTTAATGCATACATAAGTATGTTAATAAAAGCATTACCTGGTTCAGTGGAGAATGAGAATCTTGAAGGATCTGTAAATAGAATTGTAAGGATGGCCGAGACAGAATCTGAACAGATTGCTTTACTAGCCAATGCATTATTGTTAGCAGACGAGCTAATCCCTCGTGCAGTCTCCAAGCTTTCATCTTCACAACCTAATAAGGCAGATGATACATCTAAACGGAGTACAGATAGGCAATCTCGTCCTGTGGAGCAGAGAGAACTGAAGCGAAGACTCCAGCGTTTAGTTGATCAGCTACGTGACAGCTTTTGTAGGCAACATGCACTTGAACTCATTTTCTTGGAAGATGGTGGTGTTCGTTTGAGTCCGGACATGTACATAAATATGGATGGAAATCCAGAAGAGATAGAGTGGTTTCCATCTCCAGTATATCAGGAACTGTTTGGGAAGTTGACCAGAATTGCTGGCATAGCATCGGACATGTTTGTAGGAAGAGAAAGATTTGCTACTATTCTTTTGATGAGGCTCACTGAAACTATTATCCTATGGCTTTCTGAAGATCAAACTTTTTGGGAAGAGATTGAGCAAGGCCCAACGCCTTTAGGTCCTCTTGGGCTTCAACAGGTTTTTCTTTTTTTGTCTGATTATTTACTTTCATCCATCTCTGTAAATTTCTCTCTTTTCATTTTCTCTCAACATGTGTTTTCGTTCAGTAGATGCACAAGTTTATCCTTTTATTCTTGAGAACTGAAACACTGTTTTATACTGCAGTTTTATTTAGATATGGAGTTTGTGATACTCTTTGCTTCACAAGGGCGCTACTTGTCTCGAAATCTTCAACAAGTAATCAAAAACATCATAGGCAGAGCCATTGAAGCAGTTGCTGCAACCAAAATTGACCCTTACAGGTATACAACAAAGCTTATTTCACAGTCATTAGTTACTGCTTCTCTATCCCAATTAATGTGACACTATTTCCTTTTTAGTCGGTCCCAGAGAAGAATAGTAACACATGTCTATATTTACAAACAATTTTACTTGAAACTTTGCACTTTACCTTGATGAGATGATTTATAGAAACACAAATATCTATAGCTTATTCTGACCGCAAGTTCCAAAAGTCTTCCTTTAAACTCTAAAGACCGGTCAAATATAAATTGGGATGGAGAGAGTAATAAAGAAGAATTTAAGTGAAGGGCACTTACATTGCGAAAGAGTTCTACACCATTGTGTAATTTAACATTTTATAACAGGTTGCAGATTACCAATCAATATTTTTATATAGAGCTACATGTAATTACCCTTTTATTATAGAAGTTAAACTGATTAAAAGGAATTCAATGGTGCAGTGTGCTTCCAGAGGATGAATGGTTTGCAGAAGTAGCTCAAATTGCTATAGATATGCTAACTGGGAAAACACACGTTGGGAGCGTGGAGAATGTGAGCAGTCCTACAGCATCATCGGTTCTTTCTCATGGAAGTAACTAATACTGTCATTCCTGAAACAACATTTAGACAGTAATCTGAAAATACTCCATTTACTTGATTTGTTTTCTTAATTACACTCTGGTGTAGCTAAAATCAACTTAGGTTCCTGTCGTTGAACGAAGATGCATTTAGTTCTTGAACTTTATAGTAATACTTATATAATTGATCAATACGAAATCGAGCACATTCGTGTCTCTAAAATGAAAAAGGACACCAGTATGCGTTAAAGATTATGACTTGCGTCAGTAAGGTTTTGTTTCTGAAGGAGTAAGTTAGCGGGGTGAAAGTGTTCTAAGTTCTAACTAATATATGGGGAAGGGTCTTCTAAGTCCTTACCTCTATTACGAGACTACTTGGTAGCAAAACATAGGACTCAGTTTTCAGGTTCTGGTGACTATAGTAGCTTAGTAAAAATAGCGCCGGTTGCCCATTTTTCGGACTGGTAATTGAGAAATAATAAGTGTTTTTAAAGTAGTGCCAGCGAGCTGCAAATGATTCCCAATCTTTCTCCATCTTTATGAGTGAAGCCAACATTTGCTTCGTATGTTGTCTTGCAAAGAATGCCCGATGGTTGTGTTGAGTATGTGTTCCGTCCTCGACATCCCGAAAAAGTCTGAACACAAACTCAAACTTAAGAGTTGCATAAACAGTTAAGACAAAGAGGAAGATTTTCCAACTGCCCTTCATATTATCCATTGTATCAACAACGATTGGATAAAAGCAGCAGCATCTGATGGATAAAATGCTTTAAAACCTAGGACTGTTAGATCTTCCAAAAACCACCTCACACTAAAAATCCTGAATATCCATATCTAATCATTTGACAAGTAGAATTCCAAAGCAGTGTTTTAAGTAGAGAAACCTGAAAGAATTAAGACTTTCGGATAATCTCTTTAACTGAAAAGTCCCATATGGGAAGTGATTCGTCGATCTTACCCATAGTTCATGCTATGGAAACAGCCAGCATGATAAAAAAAACATAGAAGCAAAGAGGAAGACTCGCCCTAGTAACTATAGCTCGCTCGATATGCCATTTGCTTCTGTAGTTGGCAGCAGGAGGGGCCCAATATTGGCAAGTCCAAGATGGATCCATATAACAATATTGTCCAATGCAAGAAATAGAGTTCCTACGAAACCAGAGGTGAAGATAGGATTTTGAGTTTATTATTGGTTCTGGATTTCAAAAGAGGCAATTTACTGGGATCTGGATAAATTTTTTATACATATTAACAGAAATTTTTTAACAAAAATACAGGGTCTGAGCCAAAGCTATTGGGTTTTGCCGAACCGGCTTGTGGCTCCATTCCTGTATGAAACCAGCTACCTGTTTATCCTCATAATGCATTACAAGACGCTGAAAATTCTGTCATTGGGAGGAAGGGGAGATATGAAGGCACCAGCAAGTACACAAATGAGCTAACAGTAACTTCATTTAATTGCCATATCCTGTGGATTACACTGTTTGTGCACCAATTCAAGGGGATCTCTTTACAACCCCAGTTGCTTATAATTCACATAGTCGATTTCATTTAACCGTACACAACATAAGATCTGTTCTGGCAGTTCTTCAGCTTTATTACCCTGATTTGAAAAGTTAAAATATTGCTTACGATTGATCTACAAACCGGAAAAAGAAAAGAAGAGGAAAATGACTCAAGTATTGAATTAGAGAACATATAATAGTCACCTGAATTGTGAGGCCTACATCCAAGCAACAGAGCTTTAGCCTATCTAGGAATGTTTCAAAACCCTTCCTAGAGATGTAATTGAATCTGTGCATATCTATATCAATCTCAAAATAATTTTCTCCCTACAAAGAGACCATTAGCAACTCAGTAAGAACCTAATATTTCTCCCTCAATATGCTAGAAATGAAACAATGTTTGCAAATTAAACATTTTATGCATTCTATTCTAAGAAAAATCAGATCATATTACGCTGTTAAACAACATATAAAAAAAAAATATATGAATGTTCTTACGAATGACAACTGGCAAAGGCCATGTAATTATGTTTTCCACCAAGAGAATGGTTCATGCTCTTTTCTTAAAAAAAAAAAAAAAAAAAAAAAAAAATCTCAGACCCAGTAGTAGACTCTTAATCAAGTATATTATGTTAGTCATTGTATAACACTCAAAACTTATGGATTCCCCTATCAATTGAGGATTATCCTTATTTCTACATGAAATTAATTTCTCTTTTCTTAGACTTAATTTTCAAGAAAATGAAATCTGTAAATCATTCCGTTGGACACAAGAATAATACTAGTAACAAATTTTATTGACTCGTACGAGTGCCCACATGAAAATAAGAGTACGATGTACGTCCAAATCTAACTGAACACCAACAAAATCTGGCCATTATACCTTGTAGAATTCATGTTGAGGACGTGAAAGAACAGGTTTTTCATTGTAGGCATGCATTATCTTCCTCTCTGCTGCACTTAACCGGAGGTCCTCCACATTTGCTACACGGCCTAATATCTTCAACCGTTCCCTAAATGGAACAGTACCATCTGTTGGAAAAGCCTTCACTTTTTCCACTTCATCATCCATTACCCTCTGTTCAATAAGAAAGGGGAGGGACGAAAACATGTTAAATAGGAAAAAAGAATGTTCAGTAAAAACTGAGTACGGTGGTTTATTGACAACCATAGAATTTGGAAAAAAACATGGAATAATGGCCAGGAAACCGGCCATATATGACTCAATACCACAAGAGGATGCGTACAGAGAAGAAGTACCAGAATGTGAAAAAGGATAATACCAACAGAGAAATGAATGTTACAAGAGACACAACTCTGGAACAAGTTGAGATGAAAGAAAAGACAATTACGTAGAAGCAATGATTAAACAATTAAGCAGCAACGTGAGAAATATACAACCTAAAGAAAGGCTAAAAGGGAAACAAGGAACCGACATGGTAACTAGAACTTACTCTGATATTATCTTGAAAATGAGAAGGAAGTTCCTTAGCATAACTTTCGGAAAGCTTAAAGTACAAGACAAAACTCATTCCTTTACCATCAATTTCACTCTGGAAAAACGCAGCAGGATATAATGGTACCTGTAAAAAAAAATAAAAAATAAAAAAGAAGAGGGTGAAAGAAGCAACTTAGCAGCTCAAATGAATGAATATCTGAACATAAGAGAAAAGCTTTCATGCTATCAAATATGGGTAAACATGCCTTTCAACTGTGAAGATATTCCCTAGCCAGTTTCTTTCTTCCTCTTTTTCCAACTTATTATACTGTTATTAATAGAAGTTAGACAACCGCCTAAATTATGATGACCCAAAATAGTAAACCAAACACAGCGTAATGTGCCAGGATTTGTGTTGAATAACTTTGGCTTTGAAGAGACTCGAACACATTTTATGTGCACCTTTAGCAAAGAAATTACAAACCTTTAATCTAACCATCAGACCAACTTAATGATAGCTAGAGCTATGGAGAAAAAAAAGAAAAGAAATACTACTTATACAGCTAAAATAACCTGAATATTCACAACAAGAATGGGTGGAAGTGTCTCAGAGTGTTCAATGACAGGAAGTTCCACAAGTCGAGCTATATGATCAATTTTTCTTTGAGATAAAAATACATCAACACCAAAAGGATAATATGCTGCGTAATTTGCAGCAAACTCTTTCTTTTTGTCCCTGCAGAAGTTACACTATGTGAATGATACAACATAAACAAAGTTGCAGTGGCAAATGGCATGTATGCATATACTAATGATAACTACAACGTCCGCAAAACACATCTTTTAACTATGCTCATTTAGATTTTCCCTACGCTTTTCATCTTTTTTTCCGAATGAAAGACTTTAACTAAGCTTTTTTTATGCTCATAAAATAAGTGCTTACCTATATGTCTGTAATGCTTACCTATATGTCTGTAAGTATGTACAATGGAAGCAAGCATTACCTGAAATAGTTACCTCCCCGGACCCTGAAGGTACTTGGTTCAATACGGGACCAACTATCAGCCAACTTCTTCTCCAATGGGCAAATTGGTACTTGGCTACCAGCTATGGGCCTTTGAAGCAGGTTTTTAGATGCAACTGTACCCAAAAACAAATTAAAGTTAGCTCATTGTATTCTCTTTTCCTTTATCTAGTGACGGGATCACTGCAAACTGAACCATCATTTTTCCCATCTAAAATCAAAATTTATAGAGAACTTCCATGCTCAGACATTTATCTAAGCTTCCAAACAGTTGGTTTTCAGGCGCAAAGAGAGACATATGATGCCAAGGATTACTCTCCTCTGTCATAGTTATTCTCTTTCTTTCCTCCTCTCTTGATTTTACAGCTTGATTTATGAAACGAGTCTAAGGAGGTCAAAATTGGACTTTGAGAAACTAGATTTTCCCTCAGAACTTAGAAAAGGATTATTAAGATCCATTCTGCTCCGTGTAAAGCAGAGAATCAAGGTCCTTGATAAGGATGCCCCTTCACCCCCCTCATGCTTCAGAAGTGCAGAAGGAAAGTTCGACAGCAAAGACAATATATTGTTCCAAATCAAAACTATTTAAAGCAATGAATCGTGTCTCTATAAGAAATTCATTTCCATACCCTGCCCGTTATATTTTTATTTACTTCAGCAGTTTCAAATAGGGTCTGGAAGCTTCAAATTATTAGGTGCTTATGAAAAATGAAATGAAAAATGAAATGAAAAACAGCAGTGTAGCACTGTGATATTCAAACTTAATCCATCATGTGATGCACATTTGAGGAACTATGCGCCAAGCAACTAAATCAAAAACTCACTTAGAGTGGCATAAGGATTTCCTTCTTTCCATTTAAAGGGAAGTTTTAAAGCAGCTTTCTTCCTTGAACTTCGAGGACTAGAGCTAAGAGATCTCTTCTCAACTGGCACAACAATAGAGGTAAGACGAGGCAGACAGTTGTTTGGAAGAATTCCACAGTTGTCCAACAAACCATCCTCCCTTTCACTACCTTCATTTTCCGAGGATGATATCTCATCAAGGGAAACAGGCCCCAACTGACCGTTAGGTCCATCAAGGTTTGTTCGAGAATCCACCTCTTTTGGATGCACCAAACTGCTTGGTTGCTTTACAGTTTTACCGGAGCAACTGTTGGAGCTGCTAGCAAGATTGCTTAATAACTTCCCCTGCCTCTTCAGTTCGGAGGATAATTGGACATGGACATTTATATTACCATCCCCATGGTTAGCATCTTTCATTGAAGCTACACTAGTCTGCTCGCCCTCAAAGCTGTTGAGAGAAAGCATATCTGCAGTAATTGTGTTTATATTTGTATTACTAAGTTTATACAAATTAAAATTTTAATAACAGTTGGAATACCAGGTTGAAAATCAGAATGCCATACCGTCAGGGACGCTCTGGTAATCTTCATCACTGCAGTCAGATTCAAATATTGCAGCTGAATCAAACCATGCCTCGTCAATATTTCCTGTTATTGCCATGATAAACAACAAAACGGTAGAGAAGGTTAATTGTAATGCTATTCGGCTTTAGGATAAAGACATAGAAACTTAAACAATACCAGATCCTTCTGAACGAATGACAGATGGAACGTTTAAGATATAGTGGAAAACATATCTATTATGTGCTAACATACAATCTCATCTTGACTTGCAAAACACACATAACACAATTTGGAGAAAGGAAATGACATTACAAGAACATCAGCAACATTAGGAATTTACTCATGGGCACGACATAGAAAAGAAGGCATCACATATTTGAGTTATAAGAGAAATATAAGTCTTTGATTGTTTCTGCAATTACCTCAAAAGCTAATGGAGGTCACAAATCCTGTGTTTAAATGACTTCCACTAATTATAGCTTTATCTTAACACCCAAACTGTGATAACTGTTGGTACCCCCTAAATCTGTATACAAGATAACCTACATTTAGTTGCTAAAAAATTAGCTTGCTCATTAATCAAGCATATACCAAATAAATGAAGCACATTAAAACTGACAAATTTCACCTACAAAATTAACGAACAGAAGGAGAAAAAGAGAGAGAGAAAGAGAAAGGACCCTGAAAAGTAGGATTGTTATCCAAAGGGAAAGACTCATCAATTTTGGCAAGCGACGAGCCTTCATACAAATTAGAAGATACCCTAGTGCCTTTTCTTCTTCTTCTCCTTCTCCTAAACTTGTTCTTCTTTGAGGCTCCCAATTTACAACTATTCGGCCTTGACACGCATCCCCCCATGCTTTTCTGACAATTCCGTCTTTCTTCTTAATTAATTTACAGCAATTCTTGTAGCAGTCCTTGTGATATCCATTCCTCTTCACAGTATCTAATGGTGGATCATAATAACAGATTAAGTAAATGATTCAAAAGTTGGAAGAAATATCTGATATCTTTTTAGAGAGAGGAAGCGTGAACAGGTGGACAACCCACCCATTAACTACCCCCCGTATTCCTCTCTCCTTTAATTTGTGTGTAGTCGTAGACTAGTAGTATATTCTTGGAATTATTTTACGAGATTTTCAGAGCTACCGCTCAATGCCAAAATATATAGTACTAGTAAGAAAAGAAGAGAGGAAGAAAGTAAGTTCCACTCTTCCTCTCCATGGGAATGAACATAGGAAAGTCAAAACACTGTATAAATGCAGGCGCGCACACTACGCAGATCAGTGACGGCAATTGCTGGAAAATGACTTTAACTTCATTTGGTTCCGACATAAGGTATGTAGGCATTAGTAATATAGAAATTAGTTAGATATAATTAAGGAGTAATAAAGTATAGATTGTTTATGTAATAATAAATAATGCAAGGAGTCACAGATTGTTATGCAGCGGTTAATAATGATTGAATTGTTATACCGTACTTATAATGAAAATTTTATTTATTAAACAAGAACTACTTACTTTAAGGATATTTTAATTTTTAAATAATCTAATCCCTGAATTCAATACACAAATGCTTATTTTATAATTTACGCTGCATAAAATAATACACAGATTCGTGCATTCAATTTATGTGAATATTATTAATAAGAAAATACTAATTTGCAACCAAACATTGTACGCCTTCTATTCACTTTTAGTTGTCCACTTTAAATTTTTCACGCCCTTTAAAAAATAATAATTATAGTATATTTTTTACCATATAACCCCTAATAATGATACTATTTCCAAAGGTCTTGGGAAATGATTTGGGGAATAAGTAATTAATGATAAGGGTAAAGTGGGAAAGAAAGATTGTTTTTCTCTTGATTTAGTATAGTGGACAAGTAAAAATGAAAAAATATATTTTTAGTATAGTGGACAAGTAAAAGTTAACGAATGGAATATAAGTTATGCCGAATTTAATGAGTAGATTGATTCTAGATTAATTCTACTCACTCAAGCAATCAAACAAGATACTGGTTATGTTGAATTTAATGAGAAAATTAATCCTTCAATTCAAGAAACCAAACCGGCTGTAAAAAAACAAAGAAAAGCCTAACATTAAGATAAAAGGAAAAATGGTCAATCTTACCCATAGATTACTAAAAACGTTTTATATTTATTTTCCGTTATACTTTTCATTTAAATATACCTTTATCTTAGCAAAAAATAAAAAATATCATATTTTTAACATAGCCCATAGTGGCAAGGTGAGAAAAACTTTTGGTTCGAAATATGTTATCTTCTAATTGGATAATATATAACTAGTTATTTTAATTATTATTTATTAATATTCCTTTTTTCATTTGAGAATTTTATTCTATTTCCTTTTTTGTTTGCCTTTTCTTTCTTTTTCGCATACCTCAAGTCGTCACTTCCATGCGCCATCTCCCTTTCCCATTTTATAGAATATATAAAATAAAATAAAAATGTGTGTATAGCAATACGTAAATAGTGTGCACATTTTTTTTTTTTTGGTTTTTTTATAGTAATGAGATATTATTATTGGTTATTGTCATTACTTTTTCATCTATTTTCGGTCTCTTATGGTGCTCATATTATTTTTATGGCTTCTATTATTGTCACTAATCTATTGTTTATTTATTATTTATTTTTGTCTTCTTGAGCCTAGGATCTTTCGAAAAAAGCCTCTCTATCCCGTAGGGTAAGGTCCCCAAACGGATGTACTTATATAATTTTACTTGGTTGTTGTTGTTGTAATAATAATACATAAATAAAAGTATATAAAGACATAGTATAATTTCCTTGTATTATTAATCATATTGTATTAATACAATATTTATATTATTATTGACCAACAATTATTCTATTATTATCCAGTACATAAACATTTATACATATTATTAGAATCGAAATAACAACGTCATGTGAAAGCTAACAAAGTAAATATTTGTGATGAATAAATCGGACGACAAAGAGAATTATACTGAAAAGGGATAATATACTTGTATTGGTGGAAAATAGATATGACACGTGGATTAATGATATATTGACAGGTAGTACTTGAATAAGATCAATAAAGAAGAATGATGAGGCGCGATTAAAACACCTGCAAGATTGTTTACAAAAGATATCTTATCTGACAACTAGGAAAGAAAAGATAGGCACGGGATGCATGAAGACTACAAAAGAGGAAGATTCATTGACAATTACAACTACGGAAAGGGAATCAGCGTAATCTCTAATTATACGCAGTTATCTATTATTTTTATAACAACAACAACCCAATAAAATCTCACAAGTGAAGTCTGGGGAGGGTAGTGTATACGCAGACTTTACCCCTACCTATGAAGGTAGAGAGGTTATTTCCGAAAGACCCTCGGCTCAAGAACGTAAAAGTTGTAGCAATAGAGAAATAATATCAACAACAATATAATAAGACAGTGTAAGCAAATAATACAACGAATAATGACAAAGATCCAGGGATATGAAACTACAAGAATGGTGCCAATCCTACTACTAATACTGACATACCGTATAGAAATAAAGGAGTAGGAATAGGAAGGTACCCGACTAGTACTACTACTACTGGTATGACAAGGCAAAACTCTAGACTGTCTATCAACTCACCACCCTAATTTCGACCTCCACACCTTCCTATCGAGGGTCAAGTCCTCGGTAAGCTGGAGCAAAACCATGTCTTGCCTAATCAATCACCCCAGTTCTTCTTAGGCCTCCCTCTACCCCTCCTCTGACTCGCCACGAGAAACCTCTCGCATCTCCTAACAGGGGCATCAACGTCTCTCCTCTTCACATGACCAAACCATCTCAACTTCGATTCCCTCAACTTTTCTTCTATGGAAGCCACACCTATTTTGTCCCTAATATATTCATTCATAATCTTATCTTTTCTGGTATGCCCACACATCTATCGCAACATTCTTATTTCTGTTACTTTCATCTTGTGGGCAAGAGATTTTTTGACTGGCCAACACTCTGCTCCATACAACATGGCCGGTCTCTACCGCTTTATAGAACCTGCCCTTATTTCCATAACTGTACATGAATAATTTGAGTAATGGACAATTACTGTTAGTTAATGCTAGTAACGGACATAAATTAAGTGGGAAAAACAATTAATTATATCCTTATATAAACTCTCCTTATCATACTTTGTACGATCATCAAAGAATTCACAAATATATGCAATATGTCTCTTACTTTTACTTCTAGGCTTAATTGAAGATTCTTACTCTCAATTATGGAAAGAAAGCTACAACAATCAATAAGATTTTCTTTCCTTTATTTTGAATATGAAATTTTAAAAAAATATGGAGAGAATATCTTCCTCCAAATAAAATTCTCTTAAGGACTAGATTGTGGATGCTATTATATTTTTGTGTATGAAGTATATGGTTCTCAATTTATAGAGGTCGCAACCTTTTCCCGCAAGAAAGAAATTTATCAAAATATGGAAGAGATTTTCCTTTTAGAAAAAAGTAAAATCAATTATGATAAACTCTTTGTCCATCCTTCAAGAAAAGGTAAAATCCAAATATGGTATTAAATCCGAGCAAACCCCAGCAATTTTCTCTGTTGCCCTAAATTTTTTGGCAAAATAAACTTAATCATTTTTCACATAATTGTCACATTGTTGTTTGTCATGGTTAAAAATATGTATTGATTAAAAATTGAAGCCTTATGTGTTAAAAGTAAGCATGAGTTAAAAATATTGGAGCTCTACGGCTAAAAGTGAGCAGTGGTAAAAGTGGAGCTAATACGTTAAAACTTAAAAGTAAGCAAATATTAAAGTGGATCCCATGCATTAAAAATAAGCATGAGTTAAATTTTTTATTTTGTTTACTTTTAAAGATGCACTAACAGAAATATTGAAACTATGATTGAGATTTTTTCTTCACATGTACTATTTCAGACTGAATTTTTTCTTTTTGTTGGACAAAAGATTTATTATCATCAAATCGGTCATAGCTTGATCTGAATTCACCATGAATTTGTCTTAACCTCGCTCTGAAGCATTGGCTCTGATATTACTTGTCGCGATCGAAATAACAAGTCATGCGGAAGATAACAAAGTAAACTTTGGTGACGATAATCAGATAACAAAGAGAATTATCAAAAAAAGCATAATATACTATAATATGATTTTGGTCAATTGACCTACATATAAGAAAACTAATACTATAAAATATACGAAAAACTATGGAGAGAATAATTTCCCTCTAAACAAAACTATCTTAAGGGCTACATTATGAAATATGAATGCTATTGTATTATTATATATTGTGTATGATAAACTCTTTGTTCTTTCTTCCAAAAAATATACTATAATTTAAATATGATAAAAAAATTAGAGCAAACTCTAACACATATAAAATCAAATAACTCATGAGTGCTTAATGTTAATGTCTGTCTCAGTTATCTGTCATTGTTAGTCCACCAAATCTAACACGTGCGTCGTCCTCAACCGTTGTTTAGCGGTTTATGATGTATGAGTTTTGGAGCATTTTCGAGAAGAATTTATCAGTATTTTTTCTCATAACCAATTCTTTATTTTTTTCCCCTAAAAGGAGAAAAGCGATAACTTTTCACCATATTTTAGCTAATCGCTTTAATGAAAAAAATGGCAAGATAGAGTTTGTGGAACCTTTTTAAAATTTGTAGAGAAAGAGTTTAAAATAAATAAACAAGGTAAAAATGAGAGAAACTTTGCCACATTTGTCAAAGCCTTGAAACGCAAGAAAATGTTTGTGATTTGTGAAGTGAGAACTCTTTATTTTAGGAAAGTTGATGCCTTTTGGTTTTGAAACATTTTTTGTAAGTTTATAGACATAGAGTAGAGTTTAAAGAGATTTGACAAGGAAAGAGACCTGTCAAATTAGTAGGTAAGGAAGGTTTACAAGAAAAAACCAACTACCAAAAGAACATAGTTTTAAATAAGAAACAACAGTATTCTCATGTATTGCATCATTCAATTACTTGATGGTAAAACGTAAAATACTACATCATCATCATCGTTCATTTATTACGTACCTCTGTGTGTTTTCAGGGTTGATCAATGATGGCTCATTAAATTTATTACTCTTTTTCAAATTTGGGGGTTTTAGGGACTAGCTCTAGTACCCTAGGTCAACTATATGCTACATAAGATTGTGCCGTTTCATAAAATAAGGCAGTGGTGAAGAAAAGGTTTTATGTTTTTGCAGAAAATTTTAAAATTATTACAGCTATGAGTTTTTTACAAATGCTAAAAAATGATATTCTCGAAATAGTGTTTGGTAGAAAGAAATTTTGAAAAAAATTAAAAAGTTTTCCCGAAATGGTTTTTCAGCAGTTTTGGGAGACGAGCATGACTTGAACATTTTAGCGTTGTGACATTTCTTGTTTCTATTATTTCCTCCGCTCAGGTAAAAATGAGTTTTGGCCTTTTTTATTTTGATCTAAAATAAGTAAGTATTGTTTTTTTTTTAATCTCAAAATTAAACTTGTCTAATAAATGACTGAATAAATTTCTATAAAGTCTTTCCGAGACATCTTACAATGTGTTCATTCCTATGACCATTCCTTTGACCAACTAATTCTTTAAGGTGTTTGGCTAAGCTTATAAGCCGGTCAAATTGGCTTATAAGTACTTTTTGGTTTATTTACGCATTTGGTAAAATTAAAAGTACTTATAAGTTATGTGCTTATAAGATAAATATAAGCCAAAAGCCATAAGTTGATCTCCCCCAACTTATCAAATTTCAGGTTATAAGAACTTTAGGTTTGACCAAAATATTTATTATTATATCCCTAAAATATTTCTTTTTAAAACAAAACTCTTCGTATACCCAGTTCTTCAACTGCTTATTATTAATTTCAGCACTTTTATCCAAACACGTAACTGCTTATTTTTTAAATCAGCGTCAGCACTTAAAGTATTTTTCAACACCTAATGCTTATCAGCTAAG
The DNA here is from genome assembly GCA_026770625.1 of Nicotiana glauca. Lineage (NCBI taxonomy): Eukaryota > Viridiplantae > Streptophyta > Magnoliopsida > Solanales > Solanaceae > Nicotiana > Nicotiana glauca. The sequence continues at coordinate 143,170 of MU751547.1, forward strand.
CCAAATGGGCTCTAAATTAATATTATTAAATAACTTTTTTAATGAGTGCGCTAAACCCTTAAAAACCACGAGTCCATTACTTAGATGGTCATTCAACTTTTCGAAATTATCTATCAAAGGCATCTTTCTTTAGTTTGTAACAGCAAAGTCACTTAACTATGCCTATAACACTTAGAAGGTCACTCAACCAGATCTATCAAATTTCTTATCGTCAAGTACCTATTTTACCCTCTAAATTGTCAACTTTTATCTTATGCTTTTTTAATATTATAATATTTTTCTCTTGTTAATTAACATTATGGGCTTATCTATAGAACAAAAATATTTTATTAATATCAAAATTATTATTACGAATAAATTGTTCTAATTAACTTTCTCTTACGCTCAATATTTTATTATCCAACATTATATATGCTTAAATACTATTTTAATTTTTTAATTATTAATCAAATTTATTTATTCTAAGGTAAGTCCATAATATAAATTAAAAAAATAAAAAATATTTAAAATATTTAAAAAAATAAAAAGAAGATAGAAGTTGATAATTTAAAGGGTAAAATAGGTATTTGCCGATCAAAAATTTGAGAAATCTAGTTGAGTAATCTTCTGAGTACTATTGGCATAGTTAAATAACTTTATTGTTACAAATGAAAGAATGATGACTTTAATAGATAACTTCGAATAGTTAAGTGACGAAAAATCACTTACTATATAGAATCGAAGAGAGTACTTCGGTTCTTAATCGTTTAGCTCTCTATCTAGCCTTTCTTTATGGTAAAGTGGTTGAATGCATCATCTTATGGTTGAATTGTTCTTAATTTGATTTAATATAAGATTGTCTTTTTCAAACTTTTCTGTCATTAGCAGATGTACTTATATCTGCTAATTAGTTTTAAGTATATTTTCTTACAACTAGCAGATGTGCATACATCTGTTGACATATTTAGTTGATGGAGACACTCTAGAAATTGTGTTGTGAAGCTGTCAAATCTCTTAAATGGAGTACTGCATTTCTACATATTTTATTACTGTATTTTATAGGCAAAATACATAAATTACCACCAGAACTATGGATTGTATGTGGTTAAAACCGGACCTACCCAATTTTACTATTTGATCGAGACTGGGGAGTTGCATCGAAAGTCGGCCTCGTAGTGGATCAGACCAAAGCATGAAGACAAGATACTGAGTTCGAGAAACGAGGTGCCTATCGAGATCGAAGCCAGTAGAGATCGAAGCCAGTAGAGATCGAGACTAAATAGGGTAGACTTCGAGCAAAGCGCAATAACTGAAAGGCGAGATATCCGCGATTGGTCGAAGGTCATAGTGGAAATCTCGGAACAGATCAAATCAATGGCGGTTGTTTAGGCTAATCATAGGATTTACTTCCGTGATTAGAATTGTACTTTAGATAGTATTCCTCTACTATATAAAGAGGGTTCTAATCATTTGTATGACACATTATTCTCACGTATCAAAGCAATATAATACTTTTTCTTTGGCTCATACTTTTGTTCATCAGTTTGTTATATTTTCAACAATTCTTGCATCAACCAGTTCGAGGGCACTCTAGCTCGAGGGCTGTATTTCGTTTCAATATTGGTTTGTTTTATCTTATTGTTAATTTCCATTATTAATCTTCATATTCATCAACTGGTATCAGGTGAAATCATGTGTCCTTAAAACTACATTATAAGTTTAATTGTTATACAATTTTAAGGGTAAACAGTTTGGCGCCCACCGTGGGGCTAAGGATAATAGTGATTATCTGGCATTAATTCTAATAACACACGCTGTTTTACGCTTGTTCTCGTAAGTTTCTTTGATTTCAGGAATCAACATGTCCAACTCTCAAGTAGCACCCACTCACACAGACAACGACCTTAGTCTTCATGGCGAGAACGAAAATATAGTCGCCTCGGGAAATGGAGTACCTCCAGTAAACCCCGGTTGTAGACCCAATCGATGTCAGCTCTCATATTGCCATTAATGGGAATTTGGGCGTCGATCCTGAAAATAGAATCCGCATAGATGCCCCAGCAACCTATCATAGCGTACAAAGTGGTGAAGAAGATGGAATTAGCCTTCCAATGATATTCGAAATATTGTAGACTCAACAAGCTACGATAGCACAACTCCACAATAAGAATTGAGCACCAAACAAGATTGAGCTTGAAACGTCACAAGAATCATAAAAATTTGTTAACGGGACTTTTGAGATTCGAGAAGATCTAATACAGAGGTACATGGACAAACTAAAAGTGTCTCTATATCGATTTAAAGAATGGACAATATAACACATGCCTCGAGAAAAAATAGCGAGGCCAATGCCCTTGAAAATTTTGGTCGTCGGTCGAAGACAAAAAACTTAGCTCGGGGATTGTCGTAAAACTTTTGAGGTCAGTAATCGAAGAAAGACATGATGAAATAAACTCCACAAGTCTAACCTGGGATAGGAGGAATAATTACATTAAATACCTAAAGAACGGGAAGATTCCAACGGATCCTAAAGAATCGAGGACTCTACGCACGAAGACCACACGACTCACATTGGCCGAGGATGGAACACTTTATAGGAGAACGTTCGGTGGACCATTAGCGAAATGTTTGGGACCAGGAGATACCGACTACGTTCTATGAGAAATTCACAAGGGCACCTATGAAAATTATTTCGGTGTCGAATCATTGGTTCACAAAGTCATCGGAGCAGAGTACTATTTTGCCGATATGGAGAAGGACACCAAATAATTTGTTCGAAAATGCGACAAATGTCAAAGGTATGCACCGATGTTCCGCCAGCCCGGAGAGAAACTCCACTCAGTCCTATCCACATGGTCGTTAATGAAATGAGGGATGGATATCGTCGGTCCTCTACCATCAGCCTCAGGTAAAGTTAAATTTATTTTTTTATAACTGACCATTTCTCTAAGTGGATTGAAGCACAGGATTTCGAGAAAGTCAAAGAGAAATAATCCATTGACTTCATCTGGGACTACATCATATGCCAATTCAGAATGGCCGTCGAGATCGTATGCAACAATGAAAAGCAATTTGTCGGTAGCAAAGTGACAAAGTTTTTCGAAGACCATAAAATAAAAAGGATCATGTTAACGTTGTATCATCTTTGTGGGAATGGAAAGGCCGAATCGACAAACAAGACCGTCATCCAAAATATAACGAAAAGATTAAAGGAAAATGGAGAGAAATATTGCCTGAGGTTCTTTGTGCGTATTGAACAACATCGAAATCTAGTACTATGGCAACATCGTTCTCTTTGGTATATGGTGCCGAAGCTTTAATCCCGATCGAAGTCGGGGAACCTAGCTTTAGATTTTGGTATGCAGTAGAAGAGTCAAATCACGAGGTTATGAGTATGAGCCTCAATTTACTAGATGAAAGAAAAGAAGCCGCCCTCGTTCAAGTGGCTTCACAAAAGCAGCGGATCAAAAGGTATTACAACCAAATAGCCAATCTTCGACATGTTAAGATCGGGGACTTAGTTCTGAGAAAGGTCACCCTCACTACTCGAGACCCAAACGAAGAAACTTGGACCGAACTAGGAGGGACCATAATAGGTCCGCGATATCATCGAAAAAGGATCCTACAAACTTGGCAACGATGGATGACAAGCAATTACCAAACAATTGGAACGTATCACTCCTCAAACGGTATTACTGTTAAGAGTATGACCTTCTCTATTTTCATTTATAGTTTATACTAACCAATTGCAGGCGTTCAATCGAAGGCATCAAAGGGTTCTTCATCACAAAGTCCATAGGTCTGAAAGCACGTGTTGCACTAGTCCATAGGTCTAAAAGCACGCACTATTTTTCCTTTAGATTGAAGTTTGTCCTAAATGGGTTTTTCCGGCGATGTTTTTACTAAGGCAACCATTGTTCGTGCTAACTTAGAGCAATTCAGCAGTATCCGAGGCTTCATTACAATTAACCTCGAATACTCGAGGGCATCATCCTCAGATGCCGACTTTCTTACGAGGAAGATACTTCGTGTCGATAGGGTCTCGATAGGTTAAATTTTGTAAGGGCCAAACAGTCAAACGAACTGTGCCCATGTAGATTACTCGATCCGTAAAGGCAAACATGTACGCATGTATAATCTATTGAGAAAAGTATTTTTCCTTGTCGAATATTTCATTCATTAGAGAAATTTTTAATTTACAATTTCATACTTTTGATTTATTGTGAAAACAAGCTTAAGGGTTGATCATAGCTAAAGTTCAAACAAATCAAGGATTGTCGTCCGAAAAACCAACATAATCAAATTATTAAAGTCTCGAGATCATAAGACCTTAAAAGGCAGCCCTCATTTTTATAGGCCACGGTCACCCCCCTCGGGGACTGACATTTCAAACAAGTTCGAAGTATAATTGAAAAACAAGCCCAAGAGGCAAATCTCAAGCTAAAGTCTACGGCCAAACTAACACGGTTTGAAGACATCAGAATTTTGTAATAAAAACAAGACTTCTAATATATTCACAAAACCGGTTAAAAGGGCAACCCTCGGTAAAATTATAAAGGGTTTCGATAAAATAGACCCTCAAAATCCCTAACGGGTTTGGATTGTTCGAACTCTCAAACAAACTTTATTTAATGCTAAGGCATAACAAATTTTTATATGATTAACTTTTTAAGCCGAAAAGGGAAGGAGCCATTCTTTTGAGGCCATATCGGCCTAATCTAAAAGCCTAAGGGCCATTTTATTTTTTGAGTTCAAGGATCCATCCTCACTCAACTAAAACCTAAGAGTCATCCTGCTTCGAGTTTGAAAAGTTACGCAGTTGATTATAAAGACTGCACTAGCCAGACCTCGATCCAATTGCCTATGTTTCGAATTTGTGAGCAAAATCGTCATAAAGCATGAATGAAGTACAAGGTAGAAATTGAAATGAAAACAAGTCAGAGAGAAAAGAGGTCTTTTATATATAAAGATATTTACAAGGACCGACCAAGGTCCTACACAAAAAAGTAAGAAAAAAGAAAAATCCTAAGGTTCCTAATTATTTTCGGGGGCATCTCCCTCTCCATCGGGTTCCTCCCCACTCTAAAAATCGCTCTTGCTTCCGACATCATCATCATCGTCATCGTTAGAGGAGGCCAATACCTTGGCCTCATCTTCAAGGTCTTTGGCTTTCCTTATATCGTCAGTAAGATCGAAACCTCGAGCATGGATCTCCTTGAGAGTTTCCTTTCGAGATTGGAACTTGGTGAGCTCGTCAATCCAAAAAGATCGATTTTGAGCGGCCTTAGAAGACTTTCTAGCTTGGGCTTGAGCTACTTCAATATCAAATCGGTAGACAGCCACGATCGCCTCCGCGTCAGCCTTTACTTTTTCTGCCTGAGACTTAACCTCTACAAGTTTGGCGGCAAACCGAGCCTCAAGCTCCTCTATTTTCTTGGCTTGAGCTGAACATTCCTCCTTCATGCCTTGACGCTGACTTTTGGCTGATGACAATTGGGCTCGAGCAACATTTTTCTCCGAGGCAAGGCAGTACATGTTTTGTTTACACCCCAAGGTCTCCGCCCTCATCATGTTAACCTCCTCACAGAGTCGTTCAATCTCTTCGGACTTCTGCTGAACCTATGAGATTGAAATGTTAGCCATCAACCCCAACCAAAACCATGAGCTTCTAAAAATTTCATTACCTGCTCAATCAAGTTGGTATGTTCTTTGTGAGTTGTGGCCAATTCAGCTCGAAGGTTTTTAATCTCCTCTTCTTTTTGCCCACTAAGATGTTTGAGGGCATTTCTCTCCTCCGTGAGCTTTTGAAAATTGGCCTCTCATTGGCTTAGCTCTGCTCGGGATTTAGAAAATGCCTCCCGATGGAGTGCCAGGCTAATGCAGAAAAAGGAAAGAAAATTAGACAAGAAAAAATAAATATAAGTGTTATATCAATGAAGGGAGTTGAGACTTACCCGACTCAGGATTCGCTGAGCCTCGTCAAAGAGACTCGATGCCTCACTCAGGGCTGTAGCATCCTCAACTCCTGTAAAGCAACCATGAAAAAGGTCCTCCCCTCCATGGGTTCCTTCTACCTCGGGAGTCCTCATAGTTTGGGCATCCTGAATTGCCTCCTCGAAAAATGCAGGGAGTTTCGGCGAGTCTCCAATTACTATTTCCCCAAGTGAATCACTTGGGGCGTTCTCTTCATTTCAAAGGGCCTCAGAGCTGGCCACTTCGGACATACCCGTCGACTGCTCATTTCGGCGGGAGACATCTTCAGTCTCCGATAACTCGGGGACTTTGCCCGGGGCCTCTTCCAATACCTCCTCAGTTCGAGGTTGAATCTCCTCAACCTTTACCAACTCAGCGGCCTTTAAGGACTCGGTTTTTTTCTTCACTCAGACAACCAGTTTGGAGCCGTCGTCTTAATCTTTTTCTTCTTTCTCTCTTAGTCGCCGAGATACCTTAGCATACAGAGGGATGGTGTCTTTCTTCGGTTTACGAGCCTTACTTTTCTTGGGCTTTGGATCCTTGGAGGTCTATACCCTTTTTCTCTTTTTATCCTTTGTCAGTTTTGAGGCCGGGGGCGAAACCTCCTCCTCCCCAGCGTAGGTCTCATGACAGTATCTTGTCTGAGGCCTGTGTGAAAGAAAATCAAGTAAGTATAAAAATAAACATTTTAGCAAAAATCGTCAAATACATGAAAAGGGGCTTACCATGATTTTTGGCCTCCCATCAGCCCCTTTCCAAATCACGCCATGAGCGCTCAACGTACGAAGAGGTCGAAGCCAGGTCCCGAACCCAGCTCTTGAGGTTAGGAATGGCACCGGTCATCCAAGAGACCGCTACATCATAGAAAGGAATGTCGATGAGAAGAAACAAAGGAAACAAAACAATAAATGGAAGCTATAGGTGGGATTGTATTATGCTCCATGTTCCATTTCTCGGGAAATGGCATCTTCTCGGCCGGTATTATACTGGAAGTCTTCACTCAAACAAATCGGCACATCTATTCTCGATCATTGTCCTCCACTGTGCTCAAGAACAACACCTTGACAGCCCGACACTGATATCTTATTAACCCACCTTGATAGAGTTGGGGGCTTTACAACCTAATGAGATAGTCCTGGATGAAAGACATCCTCTCGAATTTGCTCGCAAATAATCGGAGTAGATTAACAATCTGCCAAAAAGAGGGATGGATTTGACCTAGGGTTATTTGATGTTGATGGCCAAAATCGATGATAACAGGATCGAGAGGCCTAGCATAAAAGGGTAAGTATAAATACTTAGAAACCCTTCCACATGGATAGTGATGTCTTCTTCGGGAGCCGGAATCACCGCCTCTTTATCTTTTCAATGGCAGCCTTTCTTTACCCGCTCAAGGTCGCTCTCAGTTATCGAGTATATATATCTCGACATTGGCTTGCATCGACAGGTACCGATGAATCTTGAAGTCCAAAGTGAGGACACACCCCCCGAGAACGCACTCCTCAGGGCGCGGCTCCACCGGTATTTTAGGCGATGAAGAAGTTTTTTCCTTTTGAGGAATAATTTTTGATGTTTTTGCCATTTTTGTGTGAGTCTAAAGAGAGAGGGAGATGACAGGACTTGGTGTTTGAAAGGGAATTAGCAACAAACCCTGGAGATTTTGAAGAAAGGAAGAACTTAAGAGATGTAAAAGCTTAAGAGATTATAAGAAAGTGAAAGTAAATATTGAATGAATGAGACATGGGGCCTATGTAAGGGATTCACGGCAACAATTCAAAGTCACTGGTGGTCGACCACCAACTAATGCTCATTAATGACTTGGGGAACTGTACCGATGGGGCGTTTTAGTCACTTCCATCGCTTACATCACGAGGATGATGTCATAGCAGATCGAGGTATAAAATCGAAGGCTCAATTCGTTTCTTCTCATTACACTCTACAAAATGAGGAAACTATCTATATACGGTTAAAACCGGGCCTACCCAATTTTACTATTTGATCGAGACCAGGGAGTTGCATCGAAGGTCAACTTCATAGTAGATCAGACCAAAGCATGAGGACAAGGTACCGAGTTTGAAAAATGAGGTTCCTATCAAGATCAAGGCCAGTAACGATCGAGACAAAATGGGGCAGACTTCGAGCAAAGTGCAATAACAGAAAGGCGAGATATTCGCGACTGGTCGAAGGTCATGGCAAAAATCTCGGAATAAATCAAATCAAGGGCGGTTCTTTAGGCTAATCATAGGATTTACTGCCGTAGATAAAATTGTACCATAGATAGAAATTCTCTGCTATATAAAGAGGGTTCTAATCATTTGTAAGACACATTGTTCTCACGTATCAAAGCAATATAACACTTTCTCTTTAGCTCATACTCTTGTTATATTTTCAATTATTCTTGCATCAACCAGTTCGAGAGCACTCTAGCTCAAGGGCTGAATTACGTTTTAACATTGGTTTGATTTATCTTGTTGTTAATTTCAATTATTAATCTTCATATTCATCAATTGGTATCAGGTGAAATCCCGTTTCCTTAAAACCACATTTTAATTTTAATTGTTATCCAATTTTAAGGGTACACATGGATGTTACATACTTTTTGATAGTGAAAGTTATATTACTCACTCAACCTTTCAAAAGTGTAGCTAAGACACACCACATTTGACAGATGGCGCCCGCGCGTTTTACACGTAAAAGAGGCGAGTGAATGTAAAACTTTTGAATCTTAATCATTACTTAAACGTCATATGTCCATCCTTTTTTACTTTTAAACTTTTTTTGAGTCAATTCTTATTTTTTCTATATTTAATTATTTCATCTCCAAATAATTTGGTCCCTTGTCCACACCCCAACTACCCCACCCATTTTCCTCTTCCCGTGGCCATCAACTTTGTCCTCTCTATGGATTAAACTCTAAAACACAGCAATAATTGTAGAGCTAGATCCAAGTTCTCAATTATTAGTCATTTCCTCTAAGTTTTATCCTTTTTAGATCTGTTAATGAAATTAATGACTGGTTTCTCTATTTGTTTCCATAATTTTGTTTTAGATATGTTGATTCTTTATTTGACTTCAAAAATCTATTTTTCTTAACTGAATGGGTGTAAAAAGGAGGTTATATGGTTTTTGGGTTTTGCTCTAAAAATTAATAGCGATAGTGGTGCTATTATGACAATGGTGATTTTAATGAGAAAAACTTTTTTGTAGAAGAAGATGGACATCTTTAGCTCTTATTCATCTATAAGAGTCAAGTTTTATTGGCAATAGTGAGAAAATGGGATACGGTGCTGCTAACTATGGCATTAATGGTAGAAAGCCGATGATAGGGTTGTGATTCTGGAGAAGATGACTAAGTGCGTTTGGAGGGGGGCGGGGGAAGGAGAAATTACTAAAAGCGGAAAAGGGGGATCATTTTTATCTATTTTTATTTAATTTAAAAATGAAATGTTAATTATGGTGTAAAATTAAGTATTTTATTGTATTTTCTTTCCGTTTTGACATATGTCACGATATTATTGGGGTGTGATATTACACATATTTTGAAAAGCTGACCAACAAAAAGATGGTGTATCTTTGCTACACTTCTAAAAGGATGATGTTCGTCGTCAGAAAGTGTGTAACATGGATTTGGTCTACTGTTCAGGTGTCAACTTATGTATTTTGCCTATTTTATATTATTGATAGTTCGCTTAACTACGACTTGTTTAAACTAGATCCATAAACACAAAAGATGTCAAGCTTGATTATACATAGGGGTGTTCATAAAAAAATCAAAAACTGAACCAAACCGAAAATCGAATCAAACCTACAAAAAAAAACTGATACTTTTTAGGTTTGGTTTGATTTTGGTTTTGAATTTAAAAAATCGATCAAATTTAGTTTAGTTTGGTTTTAATAAAAAAAAATAACTGACAAAAATTCGAACCAAACCGACTATAGAAGTAACTATTTAAATTTGTTATTACACCTATTTATATGTATATTTTTATATAAAATTTCTAAAATTTAATGGTACATATTAGTCTTTTTTATTTTTAGTCTAGTCCTTTGTTATTATAATAATCTAATTCTTTGCCTTTACATTGGTAGTTTTCTTTTGCTAAGTACAAGAATTTATTTTATGTTAAAAACAATCGATTTTTTAATTGAGTACTTAAATTATTTATCACTATTTGATTCAATTATCATCAATATATGTTGGTAAATGATATATTTCTCAAAGAGCAATTGTTTTGATAGTGTTACGTTAAAAATCTAGTTATCAGAATATGTGTTTGGTAGTGTATGTCCCATATTTAAGAAAAACAACCCGATAAATAACTAAAAAGACCAAAAAACTACAAAAACGACAAAAACTAAAACGATAAAAAACCGACTTAGTTGATTTGGTTTGATTCCAATATTTTAGAAATCGATTTACTTGGTTTGGATTTTTTTAAAAGAAAAATCGATCCAAACCTAACGATGAACACCCTAATTATACATTTGAAATTAGAGTCGCAACGTCTATAACATTCTACACGAAAATCACAATAGTCATAAATGCCTAGGTAATAATTAATGTTAAAGAATCAATATTAATATTGGGATATGTCTTATCAAATTAGGGGTGTCTGGATAAGATCAACCAATTGTTTATCTTGATAAAGAGCAATTTCAACATAAAGAATATGTAATATCAATATTTAGATACCCCAGATATTACATTATTTAAGATTGTCAAACATAATTGTTCTTTGATGCGGCATTTTTATTATAGTTTTTGTTTTGTTTTAGTTAATATGTTGTGATTCCTTAAAGTCTTTACGCGCAATTAGCTTCAAATTCCATTTGACTAAGAACTATTATTACTCTTACTAAATCTAACAACCAGGCCACTGAGCTTAAGTTGGGACACCATTATTGTTTGACTCAAAAGTTGTTTAACATTTTTTAAGCAAATCAATCAATAAAGATGAAGGGGTAAATCATAGTTAAAGATAATTAACTCTAGATCCGAGATGAGTAGGAGAAGTAGAAAAACACAGTCAAATATAAATGTTGACAGCGATTATGATCGGGTTTAATGGCATAAGTAAAGATGCATTAAGTAACAAAAATATGAATAAAGGAAAAGATTTACCCGATCTTCAGTGAGATGGATCTTCTTTCATTTAATAAAGATCAATGGTAGACAAATACAAGAACTTTATGACCCTTTTTTGGATCCGATGAAGATATGAGATCACTGATCCTCTCAATTCTTTGGAGAGGTGTGTTTACATATTTTCTA
>MU751547.1:161375-171676 GCA_026770625.1 Nicotiana glauca
AAAGTCCCTGTGACTTGGTTGATGACGGGTTGTGAGCCATATCGGAGGATGATTCGCCGTGCTCCATACTTGAGAGCTAATTTCTGTCCTTGTAAATGTCAAAGCAAAAAATGAAGTTGGCATGACAAAGCACACGAAGGACTGAAAGGACGCCACTGTGCAAAACCACACCTCTCAACCGTGGTATTTTAGCAGCAGCCAAGTATAATGTTGGGCCACTTCTTAAATCTAGATTAGATGTCAATGCATACGACAGGGTAGTTCCCAAATATTCTATATCTTTTATTCAATAAAACTCCAATAGCTTTGGATTTGGAAATTGTTTAAAGATTTGTCAGTAATAGTCTTTGTTGCATGATAATGCGGACGAGGCGAGTGATCAAATGGAAAGCTCTAATGATTTTATTTTAATGCAACAGACCGAAGGTCTTCTAGTTGAGCTAAATATCTTGAGTTGTTTATGATTTCTTGGAGCAATATTGAGACCATATCTTTACTCACCTTGAAACCATGATTCAACAGAGGTACTTCAATCATTATTTTATTAGGTGTATCAAATTCGTTTGGTTTCCCTGAAGATGCTTCATAGTCGGAATTGAATCTTAGATCTAAAGGAAACTAAAATTTTAACTAGAAAATTTCCACAGATGGTGCCAAATTGTTTGACTCAAAAGTTATTAAACACTTTTTAAGCAAATCAATCAAAAGAGATGAAGGGGTAAATCCTAGTTAAAGATAATTAACTCTAGTTCCGAGGTGAGTAAGATGAATGGAAAAACATAATCGAGTATCAATGTTGACGGCGATTATGACCATATTTAATAGCATAAAGTAAGATGTATTAAGTAAAAAAAAATATGAATAAAGGAAAAGATTCACCCGATCTTCAGTGAGACGGATCTTCTTTCATTTAGTCAAGAAGAATGATAATCAAATACAAGAACCTTATGACCATTTTTTGGGCCTGATGAAGATATGACATCACAGATCCTCTCATTTCTTTGGAGAGGTGTGTTTACATATTTTCTAGAAAGAGAGAGGGTGATAGAGAGAGAGAGCCCCCCTAAAATACGAAGTCCTCCTCTCCTATTTATAAGAGGGGTATCCATAGAAAATCCTAGCAAAAGGTACAATTTAGAGAGAATATTCGGTAGAATATTCCTTTTGAGTATTACAAAGCAAACTAGCATTTTCATGACTGTCCGTCCTCGGCCTATCCGACCACGACCTTATTGATGGCGGTCCGACCTTGGCTTCATTGATGACGTTTCGACCTTGACCTGTCCGACCTTGGCTTTATGTCTTCGCGTGCCGAATTTCTCTGATCTAATTTTGACCCATATAATTATATTGCACTCTAAACATTTAGGGTCTTCCCATGCCTATATTTAGTTTTGTTGAAAAATAAGAATTCTATACGTTCTCTTTTATTAGTTCGATATATTAAAATTAAATATTATTTTTACTTATCCATTTTAACAAATCAAAAAAGATTTTTTTATTTTCTTTCAATATAGCTTTAATTAAGTACCACTCGGTCTCCAAATTTATTAAAATTACAACTTTAATAACCATTAACAAAAACAATTTAGTAAAATAAATAATTTGTTAACTGTGTGCCTAATCAATAAAAAAAACGGAGAAAATATATTTATAGTAGAGGTCAATGTCATTGACAAGAATAAACGTTGAGGTGTGTAATATATATAATTCAGCAAAACTCTACTAGTACTATAGAAAATTAAAATAGAAAAATGCTCCACTGAGTTAAATCAGAACCTTTTCAGGACTTGATGAGCAGCTAATGATTTGGAGTTGTTGATTGGCTACTTTTTGAATTTTAGACAAAAATAATGGTTCCAACTTCCACGGTTTGGTGCCAAGTAGTGGTAGACCCTCTTCATTTTTGATTGTCCACAAATATCTCTTCTTTGTCAATGTGACAAAGTTTCATCTATAATTCAATTGCCGAGTTTGAGTGACATATATAGTGTTACTTACAAGCCATAGCCAGGGGCGGAGCTTTCCTTGTCCGAAGGGTATCAACTGACATCCCTTTGTCGGAAAATAATATCGTATATATATGTATTTTAAAAAAAAAATTAAATATATACAAGGGATTCATAACCCTTAACACAAGATAAATTTTCAGTACAATGATTAATGAGTGTCAAAAGTTATTGAAGAGTCAAGTTCCATTCTCGATGCCATAGCACTGTTGATCAGTGGAGACTTTAATTTGCCACTAAAATATACTCCACTAGACACATAGCCATTACATTAATTAATATTCCCACTCGATCGATAGTAATTGCCATATATATTATATTGTTTGATGAGTTTCAAAACTTAAATGATCTTCTATATGCGACCCATTCCTGCTGTAAAGCAAACGCCTACTTGAGGAGAAAAAGATCTTCTTATAAAGTGATCAATTTAAGTTAATGCTGTATTGTGGTCCGGACCGAGCTCGGGATCGGCTCAAGCCCACGAGTCCACATGGGCGTTGGGCTAAACAGGCTGGCCCGTATGGTCCGGGTCCTAGGAGCTCACTGTGGGCCGGTCCAGCATGGAGCGATCGCGAGTGGGGGACCGACTGGCGGGTCTGGACCGGTTCAACGGGGTCTAATGGGCCCAACAATTATGTTTCAAAAAGAAAAAGAAAAATTTAAATTGGCCAACAGTTGGAAGTTTAAAAACTAGCCGTTGGCCTGCCAATTTAGCCGTTTGGCTTTCTAAAAAATAGTCATTTGCCCCCCAAACTTTGTTGTAACCCCATACCTTTTATAATTATACTTTTTTCCTATTCTCAACTATAAATACCCTCTCATTCTTTCATTTTTACTCACAAAATCATCAATCTCTCTCAATCTCTCTCTAATTTTCTTCTATAATTGCTTACTTTATTATTGCAATTTGTGAAAAATTGTGAAGTTGATGAATTGAAGTATTCAAGTCTTCAACGATATACAATTATTAAGAAGTTGTTCGTCAATTTGGTAAATTCGTTCCAACTCTTAAGTTTTAATATTATAGTTTTGTTTGTTTTAGTTTGTATAATTATAATTAATATGATCTTTTCTTTGAAAAAAATATTTGGTGGTAAGGGAAAATCTAAAATTGGTGAATCTAGTGGCCAAGCTACTACTTCTCCCCCGGCTCCCCGACCCAGACCTGTTACCCGTCCTCCTCCACCTGTTATTCTTGATAGTGATAACCCTTGTTTTCAATTTACCGATAGTCAATTTTGCCATGATATTGCACCAGGTCAATAATTAAATGATGAATATATGAATGCTCTTTCTGGTAAACCAACTATCGATGAAAATGATGAAGAAAATGATGATTTAGATGAAACGTAACCAGATTTAGATGATGCACATACTAGTCCTGTTTTTAACTCAACTGATAATAATCCAAATGATGCCCTGCCTCACCCTCCTGTAGTAACCCCTACTTTTAATAGACAACATTCTGGACGGTATGAAATATCTCTTGTTTGGCACTTTTTTATTCAACTAAGAGATCAAAATAAGGCTAAACGTAAAACTTGTTGGACTTTGATGGCTCATAAATTTACTGGAGACCGTAGCGGTACATGTACTTTGACTAGACACATAAAGACAAACCCTAAAGATAAAGCTAGATTTCTTCAAATGAAAGCTGCGCAAGACGGGACAAGTGTAGGTACTCAGGTTAACCCTAGTACCAAGTCAAATCTAGTTTAACCGGGAATTAACACTGTTATCGGTGGCATTTTATATTACGATCCAAATAAAGATCGTGAAGAATTGACAAAAATGATTACTGTTATGTGCTTACCCCATAGTTTTCCTTTTAACTCTCACTTTGTGCATTATATTAGAAGAGTTTTTAATCCTAATTATAAAGGATGGGCTCGTGCAACCGTAAAGAGCTATATTTATAAATATAAACATGAATATGAACTATATTTGTGCATATAAATTATCGTGTTGCTATTACTACTGATATTGGTAGAAGTGGTAATGATTGTGATTATCTTACTGTTATCACTCATTGGATTGATGAGAAATGGAGAATGCAAAAGCGCATTATTGCTTATAAAATAATTAATCCACATCACACAGGTAATTTTATTACTAACACAGTTGCAGATATTTGTAGATATTTTTTACATTAGAGATAAAATAATATCAGTTTCAATGGATAATGCTTCTTGTAACGCTGATGCTATATGCTTGCTTACAACTATACTAAATCCTGCATTTAGTAATATTTTCCACGTTAGATGTATTTGTTATATTTACCATTTAATCGTCGGTTATGGTATAAAAATTTTAAATGTTAAAATTGAAAAGGTTAAAATGGCTCTTAATTGGCTTTTTTATTCAAACCGTATAAGTAGACTTAGAGAATATTTTAAAAAATATGATGAATTTGGCCTCAGAGAAAAAAAGGTTCTTAAACCTTGTCCGACTAGATGGAATTACATATATGAAAGTTTTGTTGCTGCATATGAATATAGAAACCCAATAAATGAAACGTTTAATGCTCGTGTTGGTGGTGATGATGATGATGATGATGATGAGCACCTTACAAACCAGGATTGAACTAATGTTAAAATTCTTGTAGAATTCTTAGAACATTTCATATTGCTACAAATGAATTATCTGGGCAATAATATCCTACTATTTCTAACTGTTTAGTTTATATTGCAGCACTTGCAGATTTGTTTACTCAATTTTTAGAGGGTGGGGTAATTTATCAACTTGCTATTGATTCTATGAAAGATAAGTTAAAAAAATATTATTTTCCTATCCTCCTATTTATGGTGTTACTGCCATGTTAAATCCTACCATGAAATTAGGAGGTCCTCACTTTTGGTATACAAATATTTATAAGGTTTTATAACTTTCAGATGAGGAATTTGCTACGCTTGCAGATACAAAAGCCTCAATTAAAATAAATGCTCAAACAATTTATAATGCTTATTAACTTGCCTAAGATCATGCTAGACTAAATATTTTAACTCCTACTTCGTCTAGTTCGCGATCATCTAAACGAACTGCGGGCCTAAAAATACTTAGTTCTTGGACGGAGTTCAGGGGTTCTCAAGGTGATAATATTGGTGATAGTTCACAACTAAATGAGTTTCAAGTCTATTTGTCGCAGGGACTTGAATCAGAGAATCCCGATGGCTCCTTTGATGTTTTGTAATGGTGGAAGGACAAAGAAAAATACTATCCGATTCTTTCAAGGATGATTCGAGATATTTTAAGTATTCAAGATTCAACACTGGCAACGGAAAGAGCATTCAGTCAAGCGAGACTTCAAATCGGTGATCATAGAGCGTCTATGAGGAGAGCTTGGAAAAAGCAGTACTCTTCAGAGATTGGATTCGTTCGGAAAGAAGAAATTTTGGACTTGCTGAATCACAACCGGAGATAGACGAAGATTATGAAGGAATACTAGCGGAACTTGCAGAGGATGCTGCTTTGCCCGGAAGCGGTGATGAACAAACTTCTTTTCCGCCACCACCAACGAAAATTCCTCCGAATCTTGAAGGATTTATGAAATTTGTTAGAGATAACATGTAGACTAATATATAACTTGTATTTTGGCACATCTTCATTAGTTTTTTTTCTTTTTAATGGTTATGCTCATTCCATTGGGGGAGGAAGACTAAGAAAGATATTGCCATTTTTTGTTAATATCGTAATAATAAAAATGGCAAAATACATAAACGGCCCTTTCAAGTTATCCACAACGATCAGACAAACACCTCAACTCAGCCGATTTTTAATTAGACACCTCAAGCCTTCATAAAGTAAGTTAACTAAATACTCGACCTTGTCAGCCCACTCGCGTGAAATACACTCTCCAATTTATATCAAATGAACGAATGAAAAAATGCCACGTGTAATTTTAATTAAAAAATTTGCCACCTAATATTTAACCCAAAAAGAGAAATGATAACTAAAAACATGAATTCCTAGAACCCCACCGCCTGTTCTCCTCCTCCTCTCCGATTTTCTCTTTTTCACCTTCACAATTTTCATTTTCACACCCTGTTTCTTTATTTTTTTTCATCTCCTTCAGATCCCTTTCTTTCATTGAGAATTAACCAAAATCAGGTTTTTCTAAAATGGCCGAAACCGCTGCCCAACAATCCTGTCATCTTCCTCCATAATCCCCAACATGGGGTTTTGCTCAAAAACCAGACTCTACAACAACCTAAGACCTTTATTCTTCCTCCATCAGCCCCAACATGGAGTTTTGCTCAAAAACCAGATTCTACAACAACCCAAGACCTTTATTCTTCCTCCATCAGCCCCAACTGACTGCATCTTCTTTATTCTTCTCCTAACCACTGCTACTTTCACCATATCCCTCGCCGACATTGCTAATGACCACAACATCTCTCGCGCCCAACTTCTTCTCTACATGTGCAATTTAGCTACTTTTTTACAAAGTCACATTGATCTTTCGAAAGATGGCTGGTTTCCTTTTCGCCGGTGGACGGTGAGTTGATTGCTGGGTGGTACAGTGACTGGAGTGACATTTTGGGTTGGCTGTTTGATGGACAGATAGTGTGGGGGTTGGGGTAAATATTAGTTAGTAATTTAAGTCATTCACGTGTTGAAATTGGATTGAGAAACATACAATATGCCATGTCAGCATGATGTGTTTAGTTGACTTACTTTATGAAGGCTTGATGTGTCTAATTGAAAATCGGCTCAGTTGAGGTGTTTGTCTGATCGTTGAGGACAACTTGAAGGGGTCGTTTATGTATTTCGCCAATAAAAATTATAAGGCATTCCCTTGAATATTTCTTTACAATTGTTTTGTGTTTAAATTTGAATTAGAAGATTTAAGTCACAATTATATAATATAATTTACAAGAAATTACCTTAAATAAAAAAATTTCAAAAAAAAAAAAATAGCCCGGAACATTTAGGCCCGTGGGCTCGGCCCACTTAGTCCGAGCCTATGTGGGCTTAGGTCCACAATGAGCCGGTTCCACCCTCCAGGACCGTTAAGCCCGAGACTTCTTGGGCCCTTCCCGTTTAGCCCATTTAGGCCCGGGCTCGGACTACAATACAGCCTTAATTTAAGCAGGTATATCTTAATTAAAAAGATTGACTTCAAGTAAGGTACTACTAAAATCTCTAGGAGTCGTTTAGTATGATGGATAAACAAAAATAATACTGGGATAAAATTTTAGTATCTTATTAATCCTCGGATAAGTTATCCCATTATTAAAATAGTACTAGGATAACTTACACTTGCTAAATGGTGAAATAGTAATCTCAGAATAAATTATACCGGGATAAAATAATAAAATTGACAATTCCAAAATTAATACAAATACGAAACAATCAGTAAAAAATAATATTAGAAGAACTAATCCTAAAATAATTAATCTCAAAATAATTGATCTTAGCATAATTTATTTTCAAGCCAAACGACCCATTGCTCTCGTTCTTTTGCCTAAAGAAAGAAGAGCCATTCGTGCGTGTGATGTACCATGTACATGAAATGGCTAGTCAAGGGTCTCCATTTACAAATGATGATCTATGAAAGATATATACTCCTACGTAATTCTTTTGATCTTCAGAGACAAAGTTGTACTAATATCATAAACAATAATGTAAAAGGGCAACACAGGCAAGATATGTAAACTAATTTAATTTGATCGAGACATTGGAGGGGTTGTATCCTTTCTCATGGATTCCTATGACAAGTCGTACTATTTCGTGAAAAACATTTATTTACGAAGCGTCCACGTTTCGCCAACCTATTGTAAAAGAAAATCAAAATATAATAATATTAATAAATGAAAATCAATCTAATCTCTGTTAATCGAACATTTTTTCATGTATATTCTTTTAACATCTAATATAAAATTGTTTGACTGTGCCCATTGGTGGTAAACGCTTCACATTGAATATGAAATAATAATAAGAAACTCAGTATAATTTCACAAATAGAATCCGAAAAAGATTGTGGGCACGCAGGCCTATACTTTGTAAAGCTATAACCACGTTGAATGTGAAACAACTCAATTAAATTATTTATGTAAACTCAGTCAAACCTTAATCGATGTTCACTCTATCTAATTAAAATGCTTTTTTCGTGGTTCAGTTTTATTTGCTGTAAAAACCTTTTTTTTTTTTAAATGTTTCAATTACATAAAGGCATAGGGGAAGTAGGGATGGTAATTGAGGCGGAGCGGGGCAGGGCGTGACATGACAAACACTTAATGGGGCAGGCAGGATAGTGCGGGGCAGGACAAAACTTAATTTCTAAATTTTTTTACTAGGGCAGGATAGGTAATAGGACAACCCTTATTCCCAATATTGAGCTACTTGGTAACTGGGTAGCTTGAGGCCCAATTTGTTCATTGCTGTGTCTCCTTTCTTTTATTTCATAAATAAATAAATATATAAGAAGCTATGTAAGTAATATGTCAAAAGAAACAAAATGTGCAATAAGACTTCAATTCAACTATTATGTGTTAGGGCTGTTCATTCGGAGTAAAAGTTGTATGGGTAGTTACTTTTTAAATTGGTATTTACTTTTTATCCAATATTTTTAATGCTTAGCAATAGTAGCCACTAGTCTATTAAAATTAATATGAAAAGACTGTGTTACCCTTTCTTCTATCTCTTTCATGTTAGGGAGAAGAACTGTGCCGCCGTCTGTACCTCTTTCATGTTAGGGAGAAGAACTATGCCGCCGTCTCACAGACGGTGGCTGACGCAAGGTTCGGAACCTTCATGCCTAGACAATTGTTATCGCAGTCTTTAGAAATGGCTACATAGCATTTTCTATCCTTTGTTATTGTCTTATTCCAATTTTGGCCCCTGGGGAAATAGCATTTTTTATCCATGTGCATTTTTTATCGCAGTGCTCATTTTTTTTTGGTTCCTTTCATGATTATTCGTGAATTTTATTTTCGTATTTGATCTTGTCGTTTTAAATTAGTATGACTTTCATTTTAATAGGTAAATACCAACGTCTCTTTTTGTGCGCAAAAAATTTCAAAGCTCTTCAAATTCCTCTTCCGCTTTGATCACCTTCGCTCTTCTCACTGTTCATGTTCTGAGCTATCCGGCAATTGTATTCGTGTTTTGCCAATGAATGTTTGACAGTATTAAAGTGTAGTTACAAAAGAAATTTTTAAAGAAAGAAATAAACTAAAAACGTTATGGCTCCTGAATTTACAGTTACAAGTTCAAAAGTTAAGGACAGTTGATCCTGAACTTCGAGTTCCAAGTTCAAAAGTTAAGGACACTTGATCCTGAACTTAGACTAACAAGCTCAAAAGTTAAGGAGAATAGGTCCTGAACTTACTGTTACAAGTTCAAAAGTTAAGGATAATAGGTCCTGAAGTCCTAAACTTAGACTAACAAGCTCAAAAGTTAAGGACAATAGGTCCTGAACTTACAGTTATAAGTTCAAAAATTAAGGACTATAGGTCCTGAAGTCATGAACTAAGATTAACAAGCTCAAAAGTTAAGGACAATAGGTCCTGAACTTAGACTAACAAGCTCAAAAGTTAAGGACACTTGGTCATAAACTTACAGTTACAAGTTCAAAAGTTAAGGACACTTGGTCCTGAACTTAGACTAACAAGCTCAAAAGTTAAGGACACTTGGTCCTGAACTTAGACTAACAAGCTCAAAAGTTAAGGACAATAGGTCCTGAACTTAGACTTACGAGTTCAAAAGTTAGGACAAGTAGTCCTTAACCTAGAGTTACAAGTACAAAACTTAAGGGCAGACGGTCCTGAACTTCAAGTTCCAAGTCCAACACTTAAGGACATGTAGTCCTGAACTTAAAGTTGCAAGTTCAAAAGATAAGGACACTTGGTCCCGAACTTTTATAAACAGAAGGCTGTTTTCGTCTAGGCAGGTAGATTTTATTAAAACAGTGGCTAAAGACTAAAAATATTTTAAATAGTGACTTAAAAGTAAATACATGTGTTATTAATGGCTAACCGTGCACTTTCCCCTCATTCGGATCGAATATCTGAAATACGAACCGATACATTCAATTTCAGATTTCGGATTTTTGGATTGGATCGAATTTCAGACTATGTTTATTAAAATTTCGAATTTCGGATCGGATTAAGATTGGTATATTTTAATTCGATCCAATATAGAATATGAAATTATTAGATAATGTATAAATACTACACTTTAATTTCGGATAATCAATACTTGTTTTACATCTTCCTCCAAGTTATTACCTTTACAATTGCTAGATTTAGCTATATTGGCACCATAGTACTCTCATAATTGTATAAACATGAA
>MU751547.1:172498-207800 GCA_026770625.1 Nicotiana glauca
ATATATATATATATATATATATATATATATATATATATATATATATATATTTGAGGCATAATGCGATTCGAAATGCGACCCGATCCAAACTTTAAAATCCGATTTAATTCGATATAATTCGGATCAGATTCAGATTGCATTTTCTAGAATCTGAAATCCGAAATCCGAATCTAAAATGTGCTAAATCCGATCCGAACATATTCGTCCACATCCCTACTATGTGTAGTATGAAAATATCTGATTTTTTTTTCATCAAAAGAATTTATATTAATTTAAACAGTGACGTTACAAGGAGCTAGTTGTACAGTATTACATAAGTTGTAATCAAAAGGTTGATCAACTGAGTGATCATATTCCAAAATGGTGGAACTGTAGGACAAATCTGTCGTGCATGTAGACTTCACTAATCTCTAATAGGCAGTGCCTTGTTGATCAGCCAAGAGTTGTGGCAACAAAAATCTAGAGGCTGACGGAAGATTGATGTGCAGTCTTGAGCATTTGTAGACGAACCATGATGAGCTAGAGTATGCAGCGTAGTTTTGCTCCCTGTATGTGTGGGTAATTATAGGATTATCCAGCTGCTGAACTAAGTATTTGCATTCCATTAAAGTAGATGAGTAATGTAAATTATCATTGTTGAGCATCATTATTACCTCAGTAGAATCCACGTTTACTTCTAGTGGGGTGAGTTGAGGTAGCCTTGCTAGTTGTAAGCCACGTAATAAGGCATTTAATTCCATGCAGGTGGAATTACCTGTGGATGTTGCACCCATGAACTCCAATATACATTATCCCGTTGTATTACGAAATATTCCCCCAATACCATTGGTAGAGGTAGTTGTCTTGGCTGCTCCATCGGTGTTAAGTTTAATTGTTCCCAATGGTGGAGGATGCCATTTGACATACATGTGTGTACCTGTTTTTTTATTTTTTATTTTATTTTTTTATTTTTTATGTTTTGTTTAATAAGGTAATAAAATTCAGTTGTATGGGTGAGAAATTGTTGTGTCGAAGGGGGTGGTTGAGATCTTCGACGATTAAAGAGATAATGGTTTCTTAGTTTCCAGATATACCATACTATATGTGGGATATAAGAGTGGTTGATGGCAGGTTGTAAGGTAGATTATGAGTGTTTTTTAATTAAATAGTGAATAATTTGAATTGGTGGTAGGATATGTATGTCGCAAGTTTGTAGGATATGATTAATATTCAATTGAGACCATATGATGATTGTGATTGGGCAGAGGAATAGTAGAGGGTTAATGGTTTATGTGGATTTAAGGCATATGTTACAAGTACTTGATGGGGTGACATTTATATGGTATAGGTAATTAAGAGGCAGTTGTTAAACGTTGATGTGAGACTAGCCAAAGAAAGTGTATTATTTTTGGAGTTTAACTTAATTTTCATAGCCAATTATAAGCATAGGGTGTTGTTGGTTCTTGTACGGCAGTGTATAATGTCTTAATAGAGAATTGGACATTTGGAGTGAGCCCCCATATAATTTTATCAAAAGAGTGAGGGTTAGTTAACATAAGTATACTGATTTATTTTTATCTGTGAAATAATATTTTCCGGTAAGTTAAAGGATAATGTGGTTGTGTCAATTGTGTTATTTGTGATGTGGTGGCTAAGTGTATGATTTATTTCTTGAGAGTTTAATGGTCCATGTACTAAATGTCTGAGAATAGTATTAGGTCCAATCCATGAATCATGCCACATATTGATATGTGTTCCTCTTGCAACATGCCATAATAATTCTAGTTGGCATAGGTTCTATCCTAATAATATATTTTCCATGTAAAGGAAGTGGTAGATACTAATTTTTTGTGTTTATATTTGTTGAATAATAAGGACGCCCCTAAAGTATTAGGGTTTTTAAAAAGGCGCCAAGCTAGGTTTCTTAGTAGGGTATTATTTTTGGTAGTTAACTTTTGAATACCTAGGCCCCCGTGGTTTTTAGTACTTTGTACTACTACCCATTTTAGTAAGTGAATTTTTATTTTGTGTTCTGTAGTACCCCATAGGAAGTTCTTTTAATAACGGTTCATTCTTTGAATGACCTTTGAAGGGATTTTAAGATATTGCATTACATGATTTGGTAGAGCATTTAATGTAGATTTTATTAAGGTAGTACGCCCCGCCATTAAAAAAAAAATTAGATTTCCATCTTGATAACTTAGCTTTGAAGTTGTCTAAGATGTACTGAAATTCAGATGATGTTGGTTTATTCACAAAAAAATATCTGATCTCATTTGGTCACAGATGCTACTTTGTTTATTGAATTTACTAGGATAAATATACCTTTTATTCTCAAGAATTAAAGTACACAATTTGTTAGATTTTCTCTTGATATATACTAAAGAAAGTGACCTTATAAATCAAAAGGATCGATTTCTCTGCCCAATACTAATAAAAACTAATGGAGTACTATTTTTGTTATTTGTAACTGGTTTTGACATCTTACGAACTAATTGTTCAACTTTTTTTTATTTTTCAACTATCATTTTAAATGCTTAAATATTTTATTCTCTTAAATAAAATAATCAGGTAAAAATACTTGATGATAATATTTTAAAGCCATTTACTTAGTTCCAGCTGCAAAGTTAGCTAAAATTTGGGATTTGCGAAAAGAAGTGTTCTCTAGTTCTGCTATTACTTTTGTGCTTTATATCTTTAATTTAATAGCATATAATTTGATTAAGATCGAAAATATTTTAATTACCTGGAAACAGTCCCTTCCCAGATCTTTATTAGAATTCAAACATTACCAAGTTATATGAAGTAATCTATTTGAGCTAAAATTAAATTAATAAATGAGTTTTGCCATGAAGTAACCCACGGGAGAAGATTACAGAACCAAAATGGTTTAACAACAAAAAGGCAAATATTTGAATCTCAATCAACTGCAAATATTTTATTCAACCAATATGCATAAACAACTAAACAATATTTCAAATATTTTAATAGAAAGTTAAAAATGTACAAGAAATTAAAAGCATACTCTAAATAAATAATAAAGAGGAAAAAATAAAAAAAAGTAAAAAAGTCTAAACGGGGCAGGGCAGGGCTCAATAAGGCGTGGCAGGACAACGCAAAATTTTGACAAAAGACTAAATGGGGTAGGACAGGGCGAGTCAAAAATTTAGCAGGTCAAGGCTTGCCCTGCCCCGCACTATTTACACTCCTAAGGAAGGAACGGGAAGAATGGGCTGTAAGATTTTGAACCTAAACTATTTTGTGATAGAAACTCGCAAATTTCTACTTAGTAGTTTCTATATACGTGTTGCACGTAATTATCTCGTATTAATCATTAAAGGGCATATAAAATCCAAAATCATCATATATACAACATATATAAAAGTAAACTCAAATAGTAAGAAAAATGAGACATAGTTCCTTCAATTGGAAGATGTTTGAAATCAAACGATGCTTTTGAAGAATTGGAATCAACAATTAGGAAGTAAACAACTAAATAAGCCTAAATGATAATTTGGAACAAATTAATGAACTTTCCCGAAGATACGTACCGATAGTGTGAAAATAAATATGAATTAAACAACATCAAGTATCTGCATCACCATTGATAAGCAGTCAATGAGAAAATAAACTGACAAAAAACCAACATCTCAAAGTGAGTATAATAAAATATTCATTTGCAATTTCATTTATCAGCTATACAAATAAAAGTGGTCAAAACGTTCAAAATAAGTTGTTTGTTTTTCTATTCATTCCCTTAAAAAATAAATTGTACGTGTATACGGTCAAAATCATATGACCTCGATATAGAAGCTCGAGGTTCCGCCCTAGGTCCGAGTCCGGGAGAGGTCAAGTTCGAAACTGGTGGACTAGACTCAAACCCGAAGACGAAGTGTAATGTGAATCTTTACTGATTCACATTACACACGTTATCTTTACACTTTTTCTTGTCGAGATTTTTTTATTCTCAGGCTTTAGCATTTCTAGCACACAAAATGCACCTGTTCATGATAATGAAGGTCTTGGAGAAAACAACGGTATAAGAGTAGGTGTACCACTCATAAACCCCAAGGGAGTGCCAAATATGGTGCCAGTTGATATCAATTCGCATAACGCTCTAAACACGGATTCAGGCACAGACCCCGCAGGGAATGCATGTAGGGAAGCCCGACCATGGGACCAAGGAACGCCAAGAGTAGGATATGGGTGCTACAGGCTTAGCAAATCGCTATCGCTCAACTCCAAAGTAAAAATAAAACCCCGAGCGTAGCTGAATATGAAAACAATTGATGTGCTGAGCCAATACCAGAAAGGTCTAATGAAAACGGCTCGGGGATAGACCCCACAATTATGAAAATGCTCTAAGAACTCACTAAGAGGATCGAGTCCGGAGAAAAAAAAATTGAGGACAATGATAAGAAAGTGGAGACTTATAACTCCCGGGTAGACCAGATACCGGGGGCACCTCCCTTATTGAAAGTTTTAGATGCTAAAATATTCATACAAAAACCATTCCCCCAGAGTGCAGCTCCGATGCCGATTCCCAAAAAGTTTTGCATGCCCGACATACCCAAGTATAACGGAATAACAGACCCTAACGAACATATTACTTTATAGACTTGTGGGATCAAAGGAAATGACTTGAAGGATAATGAAATCGAGCAGTTTTATTGAAAATTTTTGGGGAAACACTCTCAAAAGGAGCTATGATTTGGTATAACAACTTAGCTCCTAACTCTATCAGCAGACGCCTTCGTTAAAGCCCACGCCGGGTCAATAAAGGTGGCCACGAGGAAATCAGATATCTTCAAAGTAAAATAAGGAACAACAAGATGTTAAGAGAGTTCGTGTCCAGGTTTCAGATGGAAAGAATGAAACTGCCACCGGTCTCCGATGACTGGGCAGTACAGGCCTTTATGTAGGGTTTGAATGATCAAAGCTCGATTTCTGCTCGATAACTAAATCAGAACTTGATTGATTATCCAGCTGTAACGTGGTAAAAAATGCACAACCATTACCAATCAAAAATCAGGGTTGAGGATGATCAATTAGGACCCCCTCGAGTTCAGTTCATCCTAACAGGCCCCAAGGGATACGAACAGGGAGTCGAGATCGAGCAGGGAAAGATATCAACTGTATGTCAGTTGAAAGAATCATAGTTCAGGATGAAACACTCCCCGAAACAATTGGAGAAATGATCAAGGTAATCATGAGTAAGAGCGGGTTTGATAAATATACCGACCCGATCGAGGCTCCTTGATTATCAGAATATAACTTTAGTGTAGATGCGTCAGGAATTGTCTCAGCTATTGGGAGAATCAAATATATCAAGTGGCCCAAACAAATACAGATTAATCCATCTCAGAGGAACCCGAACTCGATGTGCAAATATCATGGCACACATGATCACAAAACAAAAGATTGCAAGCAGCTAAGGGAAGAAGTGGCTCGACTGTTCAATGAGGGTCACCTCTGACAATTCCAAAGTGATCAGGCTAAGAATCACTTCAAAGAAAAAGATGCAAGGAGAAATAAGTTAGAACAAAAAAAAAATGTAATCCACATGATCATTGGAGGAGTCGATGTTCCTCAACAACCTATGTTCAAACTCACCAAAGTATCAATCAAGAGGGAGAAGCGGACTCGGAGCTATGTGCCCAAAGACGTCCTATCATTATGCGTCGAGGAAGCGGAGGGCATATCCCAACCTCACAACGACGCCCTGGTAATTTCTATCCTTTTAAATAAAATTTAAGTTAAAAGTGTTTTGGTGGATCCAGGTAGCTCGGCGAACATAATCAGATCGAGGTTCGTAGAATAACTCGATCTGCAAGATCAGATTGTACCTACGTCCCACGTGCTGAATGACTTCAACATGGCAAGCAAAACAATAAAGGGTGAGATTATCTTGCCAGTGAATGTACCCGGGACCATACAAGACACCAGGTTCCATGTTATCGAAGGTGACATGAGGTATAACGCACTCCTCGGGAGACCATGGATACATAACATGAGGGTAGTGCCTTCAACTCTCCACCAAATGATGACATTTTTGATAGAGGAAGGAGTGAAAACAGTCCACGGAGAATAGCATGCTGCAAAAGAGATGTTTGCAATCGAGGAAGTGGTGCCGGTGCCATAACCCTTGACCTCAGAGAAATTGAGCTCCAAAGGTAAGCAGGCGGCTAAGTAGAAATCACAGCTCCAAGCCTTGACGGAAGCGGAATAACAACTAACCGAAGGCGAAGAAGGGGACTTCCTTGCTCCTCGAACCTTTGTTATCCCCGAGGAGTCCGATGTTACCAAGTTAACCGCCCGAGAGAAAGGTACACCTGGGAACAGGATTAACTCCCGAACTCAGGGAAAAACTCATTAATTTCTTATTGATAATATGGATCACATTGCTTGGTCCCATTTAGATATGACAGGGTTCTGCGGGAAATCACCACAAATAGGCTGAGCACCGATACTAGATTTAAACCAGCAAAGCAAAAAGGAAAGCCTCAATCCAAGAAGTTGCGTACCAACCGCCCAGTTGACAGAATGTTCGAAGAACAAACAGGTAGAACAATGAAAGCTTATATTAATGATATGACTGGTTAAGTCACTGTGCGCAAAGAACCATTTTAATTTGTTTGCTAGAAACAATCAACGTTTTGAGGCAATACAAAACAAAGCTTAACCTAGAGAAATGTGCCTTCGGAGTTGACTTGGGTAAGTTTCTCGGCTTCATGGTGTCAAATCGAGGTATCAAAATCATCCTTGACTAGGTCGAGGCTTTTGAAGGTATCACGATCGCGGATAGCAAGGTAAGACCGTATCGACCCCTCAGAGTGTTGGTAAAGGATCTTATAAGATCGGCACAATGGAAGCTCTTAAAGGCGCGAGATCTCGAAGATACCCATTTTACACAAAGGCCTTAGGTTCAAAGTATACTTTGCACTTTTTTTCCCTTGGCTCGAATTTTTTTCTCAAATGGGTTTTACCGATAAGATTTTTAACGAGGCAACAACTACATGTTGCTAAGGAAAACTCAGCAGTATCCAAGGTTTGTTTTCAATCAACCTCGAATATTGGGGGGCATTACCCTCGGAGGATATATTTTCAAGGAAAATACTTCACGCCTAATAGGGCCTCAATAAGAAAACTTTGTAATGGGCCAAGCGATCAGATAAACCGTGTCCATATAGGATAGTCAAGCCCCGACAACAAAGCATGTACACATGTATCAATTATTTAAAGAAGTGTTCTGTTAATATCAAAAATACTTTGTATCTCAAAGAAGTCTACTATTACACGGGCTCTACTCTTACAATCCTACGGGAAACGGTTCAAGAGCCAAAGCATAAATGCACCCTCGAAGACTGTCATCGACAGTCAGTACATCCGAGTCATCAAAACTTGGACTTATAAGACCTCAAAGGGGCACCCCCTCGAGACAAAAGCCAAGGCCAATATACTCGGGGACTAACTTTCAAACAAGTTCGAAAATTTATCGGGAAACAAGTCCAATTGATGTACTTGAAGGCTACGACCATGCTAAAGACTACAGTCAAATAAAGGCTACGGCCAAAATAATGCAACTCGGAGACGTCCGACTTCCGCTATAAATTAAAGGCCTTCAAAGACGTTGTAAAAACCAGTTAAATAAGGCTACCCTTGACAAAAGCAAAACATAACGGGCTTCGATAAATTCAACCCCCGAATAATTTAACGGGCTTCGATAAATTCAGCCATCGAATAAATTTAAAGGCTTTGATAACATCGACTCGTGATAAAAACCCCAGGAGGTATTCGATTATCAATAGAAAAACAAGCTCCAGACACGTTGAACCTTCGAAAAACCCAACGGGTACAAAAAGCACATGCTAAGGCATAATTAACTTTTCACTAAGTCTTTTAGCCAAAATGATGGAAAATTATATAGCTATTATAAAGGCCGATTGGCCTAATCTAAAGGGCCTAAGGGCCAATTTAAAGAGCCTAGGGGCCAATTTAAAAGCCCAAAGACCATCTTCGAAGGGTTTAAGGTCCAAACGCTTATAGCTCGAGATACCGTTCTCACTCGACCCGAACTTAAGAGTCATGATACCCTGAGGTCACATCGGTTCAATTTAAACTTGGCTCGAGGATCATTGAACATACCGAGAAAAATCTAAGTGTTTATTATATACGAAGCCAGAACCAATTCTCGGACCAATCATTCAAGTTATACAAATAAAGCATTCCATAAATATAGGCTATATGAAATCCAGCACAAGTCAAAAGTGAGATAAAAAGTTCCTCTTGTATTTCCAAAATATTATTACAAGGGATATATACTCAAGGGACATTTGCACAAAAACAAACTAAGGAAACCTAAACCTACTTCGGAGTCACATCTTTGGCGGTTGCATCTTTAGGAGCTGCATCTTCGAGAGCTTCATCCTCGGGGACTTCCTCTTCGTCCCCTCCATTCTCGGAGTCACTGGCTAAATCATCCTCATCAGAAAGTAGAGCGGCATCCTCTTCTTCCAAGATATTTTCCCTTTCGATATCGGCAAAAGGATCGAAGCCACGAGCATGTACATTCTCGAGGGTCACCCTCGGGGATTATTGCCTAGCATGGTCCATTGCACTTGATAACTTAGTTTTTGCTGCGGAAAAGATATCCTTTGCTCGAGCATTAGATGCTTTGGCATCGGCTCGGTACGAAGACGTAATTGCCTCAACGTTAGATTTGGCCTTGGCCAACTCAACTGTGGATTTAGCCTTAAGCTCCTCAATTTCTCGGCCTCGAGCTTAACTCTCCTTTTTCACACTTTGAAACTGACGTTTGAGTGAATCCAGATACTCTCGAAGAGTCTCTTTCTCAGAGGAGAGATTGTCCAAGCCTTGCCTCCACCCCAAGGTCTCGGCTTCCTTCATCTTAAGCTCCTCCTGAAGCTGCGCCACCATTTTGTCCTTCTGATAGAACTGCGTAAACAAAAGCATTATTCATCGAAACAAACAAGTACATAATAGATCCACGAAGACTATATTACCTTCTCGGCATAATCGGCCCATCCTTGGCAAGCCTATATCAATTTAGCTCGTAGATCGTTGATCTCTATCTCTTTTTAACATAAAGGGTTTTGAGATCGTCCCTCTCTTTTGAAATATTCTTAAGCTCATCCTCACGTCGAGCAAGAGTATTCGAGACTTGGAAAAGGCCCTTTTATGGAGAACCACAACCTTCACAAAAAAGGATGAAAGATGGATTTAGAATAGCAAAAACAAAAGCGCAGGTACAAAAAACTGAAAACTCACATTTTTGAAGAGCCGACAAGCCTCATAAAAAATGAAATAAGCATCTGGGTCGGGGCCATTTTCAAGCCCTGCAAGGCATTATCAAAAAATTTCATGCCCTTCATGGCTCGCTTCCACTTCATAAGACCTCATATTCTGAGCATCTCGGAATTGCCCCTCTGAGAAATTGGGGCCAAGCGGTGAGTCATCCACATTGATTATGTCACGACCCGAAATTCCTACCCTCGGGAGTCGTGATAGCGCCTACCAATAGGATCTAGGCAAGCCAATTATTAAATACCTCTTTAGCGAACATCAACAATACTAACAATAATAAAGCATTTAACAATAAAGCGGAAGTTTAACAAATCCTCTACCCAAGACAGGTGTCACAATACTCACAGACGTCTAGAGAATACTAAATACAAGGTTCGAATGAAGTATAGAATTGTCTGCTACAGTACAATGATAACAAACTGGATGAAATAGAAAGGACTCCGGGCCTGCGGACGTCAGTAAGGCTACCTCGAATGTCCCTGGACTGGAAGCTTGCTCCCAAAATGTTACTGCCACTCAAATTCTGCTCCAACACCTAGATCTGTGCAAAAAGATGCACAGAGTGTAGCATCAGCACAACCAACCCCATGTGCTGGTAAGTGCCTGGCCTAACCCCGGCAAAGTAGTGACTAGGCTAGGACCCGACCATCAGATAAACCTGTACAGTTCAAATATATACATACAACGGAAGAAAAATACAGAAAGTAAATAGTCAACAAACAGAAGAGGGATCATGTAGTGTGGAGGCAACAATTATAATTAGGAAATAACAATATGAAATAGAAACAACCAAAGAATTTATAGCGATTCAAGAACATGAATTTTTCAAATAAAACACACTGGCGTCAACCACCGTTGCGGCGTGCAACCCGGTCCTCAAATATCATTGTTGCGGCGAGCAACCCGATCCTCAAACATCATTGTTGCGGTAAGCAACCCGATCCTCAAATATCATTGTTGCGGTGTGCAACCCGCTCCACCAATATCATACTTTCTTATCCAAACAACAGTCACAAATAGGGGGCAAGAAGTAAACAAACAAGGAAAGAATATCCCGGACCATTCCGGCAATCGAGGGAAGAAGGAAGCTTGGTGGAGAAACTTACCATCACATTGAGCGGGTCAATGCTATTGACAAAGACAAATTGTAGGATAGCGAAATTGAGAGTATACTGAGTTGGAGTGGGTACGAACCTAGCAAAGGGCTTGGCAAGAACCTCCAAGGAATCTCTAAACCCAAAAAACTCAATAAACATGGGACAACCTTCGATTTGGGATATGAATATACTTGGGAAGAATTCAATAGCTGGTCGCCAGCATGGCTCGGTCTTTACTACCCACTAGAGCAGCCAATACAGCATCTGGAGCAGACCTTCCAACATGCCGACGTTATTCATGGGTCAGACGAAGAAGAAGCACTTGCAGCAGTGAAGAACTTTTTTCTAGAGGACAGTGATATGGACTGTTGCGTTATTCTTGAGGAGGAGGGGGAGGAAGGCCCTTCCATATAAGCTGTAAGCAGAGGGGCACATCTCAAGAATTGGACTATCATGACAACCAAAGCCCGACGAGCCTCAGGGTAGCGAGGCTAAAACAAACATTATTCACTGTTTTATTTACTAAATGATTTTCTTTCCGTATTTTCTATTCCCGCAATAAGATCTTCGGTGTTCAAAATAATTATTCAATTTATCAAAAGCATTTTGATTTTTCTTATGAATTAATATTTATTGCTATCATTTTCTCTCCTTGCTTTACCAATACAACATTAGTATTACTTGTCTTGATGAACCAATGACTGTGGCATACAATAAGGCAACACAAAAATGGACATGAATTCAGAGAAAGATGACATATCTGATGAGATTATCAAGAAAGTTGAGAACTTTGAGAACAGACCTAAGTCCCCAACCTGGACGAGACCAAAATTGTCAACCTGGGAGATGCAGAAAACGTCGAGGAAATGCAAATCAGCAGTCACCTATCGCCATCGGAGAAGAAAGAATACACAGAATTTTTAAAGAAGTATGATGACATATTCACCTGGTCGCATGATGACATGACTGGTCTGAGTACATCTATTATGGCTCACAAACTGCCAACCGATCCAATGTGTTCACCGGTAAAGCAAAGGCTCAGAAAGTTCAAGCCTGATATGACTTTGAAAATCAAGGAAGAAGGCACAAAGAAGATCAATGCTAAGGTTCTTAGGGTGGTAGAATACCTGAGATGGTCAGCCAACATTTTGCCAGTGCCAAAAAAGGATAGAAAAGTCAGAGTCTGTGTCAACTACCGGGATCTCAACCATACTAGTCCGAAAGACGACTTCCCTTTGCCAAATATACACATACTGATTGAAAATTGCGCCAAACACGAGCTACAGTCATTCGTAGATTACTTTGCTGGTTATCATCAGATCTGGATGATGACTAGAAAATGCTTTCATTATGCCGTGAGGAGTGTACTATTACAAGATGATGCCATTTGTCCTGAAGAATGCAGGGCCACCTAGAGGGCCATGACTACCATCTTCCATGATATGATACACATAGAGATAGAGGTATATGTGGATGATGTTATTATCAAATCCAAGAAGAACACTGACCACATAGAAGATCTGAGGAAGTTCGTCAATTGACTGCGGAGATACAACTTGAAACTAAACCCCGAAAAGTACGCATTTGGGGTTCCTGCTGGAAAAATTGCTTGGGATTATTATGAGCCCCGATGAATAGAACTGGATCTGTTAAAAGTCAAAGCCATTCAAGAACTACCGCCGCCAAAAAATAGGAAGGATGTGATGAGTTTCTTGGGAATGCTTAACTATATCAGCCGATTCATAGCACAATCTACAGTTATCTGTGAGCCAATCTTTAAGATGTTAAAGAAGGACGCCGCCACCAAATGGACCAATGATTGCCAAAATGCCTTCGACAAAATCAAGGAGTACCTGTCCACACCACTAGTCTTAGTCTTGCACGAGCCAGGTAGACCCTTATTACTCTACCTTGCGGTGTTAGATGAAGCTTTTAACTGCATTCTGGGGCAGCACGATAAAACAGGGAAGAAGGAGCAAGCTATTTATTATCTCAGTAAGAAGTTCAACCCGTACGAGGCCCGATATTCTCTATTGGAACGCACATGTTATGCTTGGGTAGCTCAGAAGCTGAGGCATTACTTTTGCACCTGTACTACATATCTCATATCGAGAATGGATCCCTTGAAATACATCTTTGGGAAACTCATGCCCACCGGCAAGCTGGCCAAATGGAAAATTTTATGGAGCGAGTTCGACATTGTTTATGTAACTCAAAAAGAAATCAAGGTACAGGCACTGGCAGACCACCTTGCTAAAAACCTCGTGGATGGAGGATACGAACTCCTAAACATGTATTTTCCTGATGAAGATGTATCATTCATAGGAGAAGACATTGCAGAATCCTATGACGGTTGGAGAATGTTATTCGATGGAGCAACAAACATCAAAGGAGTTGGCATAAGAGATGTCCTAATATCAAAAACCAGTCAGCTTTATCCGGTGTCTTCCAAACTCAGGTTCCCCTATACCAAACAATATGGCTGAGTATGAAGCATTCATCTTAGGACTCAAAATGGCCATTGACATGAACGTTCGAGAGCTGCTAGCGATTAGAGATTCAGACTTACTTATACATCAGGTACGAGGAGAATGGAGGACCAAGAACTCCAAGGTACTCTCGTATCTGTATCACATATATGCATTGAGAAAGAGGTTCACAAAGATGGAATTCCAGCATGTCCCCAAAATCTAGAATGAGTCACCGATGCATTAGCTACCCTCTCATCTATGATACAATATCCCGACAAGAATTCTATTGATCCCATTTTAGTGAAAATCCATAATTAGCTAGCTATTGTGCCCATGTTGAGGAGGAAGCAGACGGAAAGCCTTGGTTTCATGATATTAAGGAATATTTGGCCAAAGAGAGTACCTGGATCTTGCGAATCCTACTAAGAAACGCACACTTCGGAGATTGTCCAACAACTTCTTTCACAATGGAGGAATTCTGTATAGGAGGACTCCTAATTTAGGATTATTGAGATGTGTCGATGCAAAGTAAGCATCCAGACTACTAGAGGAAATTCATGCTGGGACCTGCGGTCCACATATGAACGGTTTTGTCTTAGCAAAGAAGATACTCCCGGCTGGTTACTTTTGGATGACTAAAGAAACGGACTGCATCTAGTATGTCCAGAAATGCCACCGCTGTTAGATTCATGCAGATATAATAAAGGTACCTCCAAGCGAGCTTAACATAACAAGCTCACCGTGGCCATTCGCTGCATGGGGAATGGATGTTATTGGACCAATCAAGCCCGCTGCTTCCAACGGACACAGGTTTATCCTGGTAGCCATCGACTATTTCACCAAATGGGTCGAAGTAGCATCTTACAAAGCAGTGACTAAGAAAGTCATGGCAGACTTTTTCTGCGACCACATTGTTTATAGATTCGGAATTCTAGAGTCAATCATTACTGATAATGGCTCCAACCTCAACAACAACTTGATGAAAGCTATGTGCAAAACCTTCAAGATCAAACACAAGAATTCCACAGCCTACAAACCTCAGATGAATGGAGCTGTAGAAGCTGCCAACAAGAATCATAGATAGTGGCACGATAAGTTATTATTTGCTCTATTAGGGTATCGTACCACGGTCCGCATATCAACTGGGGCAACCCCCTATATGTTGGTTTACAGTATAAAGGCTGTCATTCCCGCTGAGGTAGAAATTCCTTCCCTAAGGATCATACAAAAAGCTGAGCTCGATGATGCGAAATGGGTAAAAAGTCGTTATGAGCAACTAGCCCTTATAGACAGAAAGAGAATGAATGCTGTCTCCCATAGTCAACTCTATCAGAACAGAATGTCTAGAGCTTTCAACAAAAGAGTCAAGCCAAGACAGTTCGCACTGGGACAACTGGTGTTAAAGAAAATTTTTCCTCATCAAGTTGAAGCCAAAGGGAAGTTCTCTCCCAACTGGCAGGGTCCATACATGGTTCACTGGGATTTGATAGGAGAAGCCCTCATACTTGCAGAAATGGATGGAAAAGTCTGGCCAAAGGTGATCAATTCAGATGCAGTCAAACGTTACTATGTGTAATCTTTATGCTTTCCTTATATGATATAAATTGAACTACGCCCGACCTGATTCCCATTTAAGAGGGGATACGTAGGTAGCCCAATGGGTTTGGTCATAATTCAATAAAATTTCATTTCCCCCACAATTAGAAACTGGGGTAAAATTTTAAGGAGGACCCTCAAAATTCCAAAGTTATCTCATCCGATTGCCGCACGAGCAGCAGTTAGAAACACCAAATTGGGGGAGCTATTTTTAAACTACGTCACAGTCATTGGTTCATCTAAAAGCTATTTTTAATACTTTTACAAAATCATGTATGTTTATTATTATTGAAACTACTTTGTTTAGCAATGCTACCCCAACAATACAAATGGTATCACCAGATCAAAGCCGAACGAGTCAAGCAAAGCCAGTGGGGAGACGAACTAACCTTCCCCCTTACAAAACTCATAATTTTTTTTTGGATGCATGCACTAGGATTGTGAAATCATTAAACATACTATACGCCCATGGACAAATATTGTTTAAGAATACGACTCTCAGAACCGTTGCACTTGCCAACATTTTCTATCAGCACATACCAGTGATGTTTCGTATGTCACAATGCTCCAGTAATCACAACGCCGCAATCTGCTATCATCTAAGAAAACTCTACTGTCATTTGTTGTCTTATTTCTTGCATAAGGCTACCATTCTGCCTTTCGAGACTAAACACTGTCTCCATCTGCATCTTCATTGCATAATGCTACTATTCTGCCTTTCAATTTACATAAGGCTAACATTCTGCCTTTTGAGACTAAACACTATCTCCATCTGCATCTGCATTGCATAAGGCTACTATTCAACCTTCCATTTTACATAAGGCTACCATTCTGCCTTCCGAGACTAAATGCTATCTCCATCTGCATCTGCATTGCATAAGGCTACTATTTTGCCTTCCAATTTACATAAGTTTACCATTCTGCCTTCTAAGATAAAACGTTATCTCCATTTGCATTCACATCTTTGCATAAGTTTACTATTCTGCCTTCCGATTTGCATAAGTCTACCATTCTACCTTCTGAGGTTAAGATCTAGATCCATCTGTATCTGCATTGCATAAGGCTACTATTCTGTCTTCCTATTTGCATAAGGATACCATTCTACCTTCAAAGGTTAAGCTCTACCTCCATCTGCATTCATATCTTTGCATAGGGTTACTATTCTGCCTTCCGATTTGCATAAGGCTACCATTGTCCCTTTCGAGGTTAAGCTGTACCTCCATCTGCATTCATATCTTTGCATAAGGCTACTATCCTACCTTTCGAGGCTAAGATCTGCCTCCAATTTTCTTCGAAACTAAGCGCTATCCCAAGCACTATTTATCTCACTTCTCTTACGGGTAAGCTCTACCCGTCAATTCGTGAGACTAAGCTCTGTCTTGTTTTCATCATACTTCTGCATCCTTCATGGGCTAAAATATTTCCAACTCATCCAAAGGCATTATTATTCGGAGGCACCATTTTCATAGCCCGAGAACACCATGTCATGGCCTCAGGATCTATTTCAATCTTTTGCATATCATTATTCAAAGCGTCATGGTTCAAAGGCACCATCCTTTTAGCCCGAGAACATTATTTCATGGCCTACAAATCCCTTATCATATGCTTCATGGTCTAGGACATTATGGACTAAGGACGTCATCCTCATCATTCGAAGACCACATTCATGGTCCAACGAAAATTTGCATCATATTTAAATTTATGCATATTATATGCTTGTATTGCTTCTATTTGCAGGTAAGCCGGTGAGAAACGACTATCCCAGCAGGAGCGATCCCGCTCTAGTTCCCTCAGCCATATCAAACCTAACCATTCCCGTAAATCATCCGCTCACCCAACCCTAGATGTTGTATCCATTCTTGAAATGTCTTCATCGATATACTCCACTGATGGATCCAGAACTACATACGGCCCGATTCCTGTGAAACCAGGGATATGTAGGAAGCTCAGAAGCTAGGGTGCGACCTAATCTCTTGAACTATTTCGCTCGGTTAAAATTGACAATCATTTCTTTACCCGAAACCTCTTTCATCCTTCCCAGGTAAAGAGGGGCAGCTGTTGATACCCAATTTTCCCCCAAAATATTTTAAATATGCATATATACCTTCAAAATTATGGATTAATAACATTTGGTATTTTTCTATGATTTTCTTATATTTTTATTAATTTTCTAGCATATTTTATTCCCAATAAATAATTACAAAATAATATTACAAATGATTTTAAAAGAATCTCTTGATTTAATTTATTATTTATGGTCCTATTTAAACTAAATTATTTCACAATTAGCCAAATTGGCATCTTTTAGCTGTAATTATAATAACTTTGCAATTATAGCCCAATCATGATATTACACTATTTTTTAACCAAAAATTAGCCATTTGTATTTTAAAATACTAAGAAATAATTTTTAACTATTTCCTTGCACAAAATTTATTTTTTACAACTATCAACAATTTTTATAATTTTTTTTATTTATTTTAATTGTGTATTTAACAAATAGCCAACTCCATTTTCAATTCTAGCCTAATTGAATCAGATCCCAACCCAATTAAATTAGCCCAATCACCGAGGCCCAAAACCAATTAGCTTTTAAACTAAATTCTATATTTTTGAGGCCTTGAAAACCTCATTTAGAGTCACCTCAATTTGCATGTGCAGTCCGGGCAAAAAGTCGGAAAGCTTAAATATGAAAATCTGTGAAAAATGATAAAATTTGGCTGATAAATGAATTAATTGGACTTCGATCAATATTTTGAGTAAATGGACCCGGTCCTATAATTTGACAGTCCCGGAGTGTCTGTAGGAAAATACGGGACTTGGGCGTATGCCCTGAATCGAATTCCAAGGTCCCAAGCCCGAGAAATGAATTTTTAAAGGAAATAGTTTAAGGAAATTTGAAAAGAAATTTGATTAGAACATGATGGTATCGGGCCCGTATTTTGGTTTCAGCACCCAGTACAAGTCTTATATATGATTTAAGACATTTCTGTAAAATTTGGTAAAAAACGAATGTCGTTTGACGTGATTCAGACCTAAATTGCTAAAGTTGATGTTTCATGAAGTTTGAGAAAAATTATTTAATTTTGAGGTTTAATTCGTTGTTATTGAGGTTATTTTGGTGATTTGATCGCACAGATAAGTTTGTATGATATTGTTGAGTTAGTATGTGTGTTTGGTTAGGAGCCCCGAGGGCTCTGGTGTGTTTCGGATGTATTTCGGGAAGTTTTGGACTTAAGAAAAAAATTGCAGAAACAGCTGATCTAGTATACAGATGCTCACTTCTTCGTGTTCGCAGGAGAACCCAAGCGAATGAGATACATTAATTTTTACTGAAGTAAAAGCCTTCTACGCGAACGTGTAGCTCAGGTCGTAAATGCTAGGCAGTAGGGGGTTATCCTTTCGCGAACGCGGTCCTGGACATGCGAAAGTGAAAGCCAAGTGGGCCTGGATGGGGGGTGGGGCAATTACCAACGCGACATCTTGAATGCGAACGCGAG
Source organism: Nicotiana glauca (assembly GCA_026770625.1). NCBI lineage: Eukaryota > Viridiplantae > Streptophyta > Magnoliopsida > Solanales > Solanaceae > Nicotiana > Nicotiana glauca. The sequence continues at coordinate 190,466 of MU751547.1, forward strand.
GCTGGAGGAGTTTCTACTCAGTGAACGTGAGCCATTGTTCGCGAACGCGAAGGCTTATCCAGCCTAACACATCACGAACGCAAATAACATTTTTTCCCAGTGATTTTTAAAAGATCAAATAAGAACACTTATGGGATTTTTATAAAATTTCACAAACCCCTTCTTATCCAAAGCTCTTAGGCGATTTTTGAAGCATTTCCTCACAATAATCTCTTGGGTAAGTAATCTTTAACTTGTTTTCTTCTATTTTTATCAACACCCACTAGATTTCTAGGCCTAAAACATGAGATTAAGGGTAGGAAATTAGGGATTGGGTAGAGTTAGGGCTTTTTGATTAATTATGATTTAGACCTTGTTTTGGGGTCAAATTTTGGAACTAATTATATATTTGGGCTCGTGGGTTAATGGGGGGGTCGAATTTTGGTTCGAACCTCGTGTTTTGACCACGGGCTCGGGGTCGATTTTTGGGTTTTTGGAAAGAATGATTAGAAAGCTATAATTTGGAATTGGAATTGGAATTGGAATTGAATTGTTTAGCGTTTATTAATGTTATGAAGTCGATTATGTATACATACAATTGATTTGGAGCCGAATTCGAAAGGAAAGCCGGTGTTTGAGGCTTGAGCTGGCCGTGAAAGTTTGAGGTAAGTGTTCGGTCTAACATTAGCTTGAGGATTAGGAGTTTAGTCCCATTTGCTATTTGCTTCTTGTTGAGTATGACGTATAGGCATGGTGATGAGTATCTATACGTTGATGTCGAGCATGACCGTAAGTCTTAAATTGCAAAATTGTTATGTTCTTAAATGATACTACGGATGCTTTAATTGATGATTTTCTATCTTGAGTAAGAATTGAGTTTATTTCGTGGGAAGTGGTTATGACTGGGTATTGGTGTTAGCTGAGATGAATAGAAGTTGAACTAAGATTGGTTATAGCCGATTCTCCCTTGTCGGGACGTATTTCTTTATTTACTATTAAATCCCTTGCCGGGATAGTATAACTTATGGTTGATCCTTTGCCGGGACACTTGGTATTGTTGTTTTTGATTTATTATGGATCTGGTTGCACGCCGCAACAATATTAAATATGGATCGGGTTGCACGCCACAACAAGACTAAATATGGATTGGGTTGCACGCCGCAATAAATGTTATATTGGATTAGGTTGCACGCCGTAACAATGTTAAATGTGATATTATATCAGGTTGTGCGCCGCAGCAGTGTTATTATCATTGTTTGGGTTGTAGATTCTGAGATGTTCTTTCATATTTCTCTTAAATTTCTGCTGGACTTGATATGTTTTCCCCGAAGCATGTACCCTTCCCACTTAAACTGCTATTTCTGTTGTTTTTCCACTGTATATTATATAACTGCACATGTTTTATCTAGAGTCTGATCCTAGCCTCATCACTAACTCATCGGGGTTAGGCCAGACACTTACCAGCACATGGGTTCGGTTGTGCTGATGCTACACTCTGCACTGTGTGCAGATACCATAACACCTTTTGAGCAATAGCACTTGGGAAACCAACCTTCAGTCCATAGAGATTCTGAGGTAGCCCTGCAGACGCCCGCAAGCCTGGCGTCTCTTCTATCTACTTATATGTATTGTTTTCATTTGTATTCGAGACAGATAGTATTTCTCTTTCTTGAGACATTTGTATGTAGCATTCGTAGACAGTCCATGAATGTTATGATACCGGTTTCTAGGTAGAGACATATGTTGGCCTTTTGTATCGATTTGGTATTATATTTGTCTAAGTCTTCCGCTTAAATTTTCATCTTCCGCTATTATTTTACTGTTTATCACCTTTTATTATCAGTAGTTAAGTTTTAAAAATGAAAAGGTTAAATATTTCTAAATTTCGTCACTTGCCTAGCTTCTACGAGTATGCGCCATCACGACTCCTAAGGGTGGGAAATCTGGGTCGTGAAAAGTTGGTATCAGAGCCCTAGGTTACATAGGTCTCACAATTCATGGACAAGCTTAGTAGAGTCTAAGGTATCGGTACAGAGACGTCTGTATTTATCCCAAGAGGCTACCGAGTTAGGAAAACTTCACATTTGTTCTTTTTTGTCATGCAGTTTGGTTCCTCAATACTAATTGAATTTCTACTCTGTTCTTTTGCAGATGGCGAGAACACGTGCTTCCTTATCTGCCAATCAGTAGCCCGAGGCCCTAACAGCAGCTCCCACGAGGGGCAAAGGGCGAGGCCGAGGCAGAGCAGAGCTCAGCCCAGGGCAGCAGCACCCGTAGCGGAGCCTCAGGTTGATTTTGACGATGAGGTTCTAGCCCCAACAATTTCCGGCGGGCCCAACTTAAGTCCTAGAGGGTTTTATTGCTACCCTAATCTTCAGGATGCTCTGGTCCGTCTAGTGGGCCTTATGGAAAGTGTCACTAGGGCATGTTTACTTCCTCCAGCACCAACTATCTCTCATGCTGGAGGAGGAGCCCAGACTCCTGCTACTCGCACTCCGAAGTAGGTAGCTCCCCAGTTTCAGGCTCCAGCGGCTCAGCCAGTTGGAACAGTTGAGTTGGGTGTGGTAGCTCAGACGGGGATGGCACATCTATGTCTGTTGATGCTTTGTGGAGATTGGACAGGTTCACCAAGCTCTTTACTGACACTTTCAGCAGTGCATCTACTGAGGATCCCCAGGATTATTTGGACAGTTGTCATGAGGTTCTTCTTAACATGGGGATAGTTGAGACCAACAGAGTTGATTTTGCCATATTTCACTTGTCTGGATCTGCCAAGACTTGGTGGAGGGATTATTGCTTAGCTAGACCAGTAGGATTGCTAGCCTTGACCTGGGGGCAGTTTACGCATCTATTTCTGGAGAAGTTTCTCCCTATCACACAGCTAGAGGCCTATCAGAGGCAGTTCGAGCGCCTCCAATAGGGATCTATGACTGTCACCCAGTATGAGACCAGATTTATTGATTTAGCTTGCCATGCTCTTATTATACTTCCTGCTGAGTGGGACACAGTGAGACGATTCATTGATGGACTCATTCAACCAATTTGTCTTCAGATAGCCAGAGAGGCTGGGAGTGAGATATCCTTCTAGGAGGCGGCCAATATGGACCGAAGAGTTGAGATGGTATTATCACATGGGGGTAGTCACAGGCCAGACAAGAGACCCCATCATTCAGGCAGATTCGATGGTGCCTCATTTGGAGGCAGGTATTCATTTGATAGAGGTCATCCTCCTAGGACCTTTCAGTCAACACTCCAGGTTTTTCACGGTGCTTCAAGTGGCCGTAGTTCTCACACATAGTATTCTGATCAACAGCCCTATAGTGCACTGCCAGCTCCTATCAATGCACCGCTACTCCAGAGTTTTCGAGGTGGTCATTCAAGTCACAAAGGTCAGTCTTAGTTCCCTCAGCCGCATCGTTCAGGTGGATGCTATGAGTGTGGTGAGCATGGTCATATTAGAAGGGCTTGTTCGAGGTTAGTGGGTACTCATTCGCAGCAGCAGAGTTCCCGTGCTATGGTTCAGGCACCAGGTGTCCACAGCCCGCCCAGCCAGCTAGAGGTAGGGGTAGAGGTGCTAGAGGTGGAGGTAGAGGTGCTAGAGGTAGAACTCAGACTGCTAGTAGTGGACGCGAACCAGCTGTAGGCCATCCCAGAGAGGTAGATTAGAGTGGTGGGGCCCAGCCCTGATGTTATGCCCTTCCAGTCAGGCCTGAGGCTGAGGCTGAGGCTTCCGATGCAGTTATCACAGGTACTATTCTGGTTTGTGATAGAGATGCTTCAATGTTATTTGATCTAGGGTCTACGTACTCGTATGTGTCATCTTATTTTGCACCGTATCTGGTCATGCTTAGTGATTCTTTGAGTGCTCCTGTTTATGTGTCTAAACCGGTGGGGTAATTTTATTGTGGTTGATCGAGTCCATCATACTAGTATTGTGGTGATTGGGGGTCTTGAGACTCGTGTAGACTTTTTGCTTCTGGACATGGTTTATTTCAATGTTATATTGAGCATGGACTGATTATCACCTTACCATGGTATCTTGGATTGTCATGCCAAGACTGTGACCTTAGCCTTGCCGGGTTTGCCTCGTTTGGAGTGGAGAGGGACTCCTAGTCATTCTACCCATAGTATTATTTCTTATGTGAAGGCTCGGCGTATGGCCGAGAAGGGGTGTTTGGTCTATTTGGCTTATGTTCGCGATTCTAGTGCTGAGGTCCCTCCTAATGATTCTGTGCCTATTGTTCGGGAGTTTCTTGAGGTATTTCCTTCAGACCTGCTGGGTATGCTACCCGACAGGGATATTAACTTTTGCATTGATCTGGTTCCGGGCATTCAGCCCATTTCAATCCCGCCGTATCGTATGGCCCCGCCTGAGTTGAAAGAGTTAAAGGAGCAATTGCACGACATGCTTGAGAAGGGTTTCATTAGACCCGGTGTTTGGCCTTGGGGTGCGCCAGTGTTGTTTGTTAAGAAGAAGGATGGGTCAATGAGAATGTGCATTGATTACACGCAATTGAACAAGGTTACAATCAAGAATAAGTATTTGCATCGGAGGATTGATGATTTGTTTGATCAGCTTTAGGGTGACAAGGTATTTTCAAAGATTGACTTGAGATCTGGTTACCATCAGTTGAGGATTAGGGCATCCAACGTCCCTAAGATAGCTTTCCGCACTCGGTACGTGCATTATGAGTTCTTGGTAATGTTATTCGGGTTGACTAATGCCCCAACAACTTTTATGGATTTGATAAACCGAGTGCTTAGGCCTTATTTGGAGTCATTCATGATAGTCTTCATTGATGATATATTGATATATTCCCGCAGCCAGGAGGGGCACGAGCAACACCTTAGAGTGGTTCCTCAGACTTTGAGGGATACTCAGTTATATGCTAAATTCTCTAAGTGTGAGTTCTGGTTGTGTTCAGTTGCATTTTTGGGTAATATTGTATCAGTAGAGGGTATTCAGGTCGACCCGAAGAAGATTGAGGCAGTCAAGAACTCGCCTAGACCAGCATCAGCTACAAAGATTCAGAATTTCTTGGGATTGGCAGGCTACTATTGTTGGTTCATAGAGAGGTTTTCATCTATTGCAACCCTAATGACCATGTTAACCCAGAAGGGTGCCTAGTTTAGATGGTCGGATGAGTATGAGGTGAGCTTTCAAAAGCCTAAGACAGCTCTAACTATGGCACCGATGTTGGTTTTGCCCACAAGTTTAGGGCCTTATACAATTTATTATGATGCTTCACGTATTGGACTTGGTGCAGTATTGATGCAGGATGGCAAAGTCATTACCTATGCTTTGCGGAAGTTAAAGATTCATGACAAGAACTATTCAGTTCATGATTTGGATTTAGAAGCCATTGTCCACGCATTAAAGATTTGGAGGCCCTATCTGTATGCAATGGCATGTGAGGTGTTCACGGATCACAAGAGTTTGCAGCATATGTTCAAGCAAAAGGAGTTGAATTTAAGGTAGAGGAGGTGGCTGTAGTTGTTGAAAGATTATAATACCACCATTTTATATCATCGGGGAAAGGCCAATGTGGTGGCCGATGCCTTGAGTAGGAAGTCAGCTAGTGTGGGTAGTTTAGCTTATATTCCAGTCAGTGAGAGACCGTTTGCTTTGGATGTTCAGGCTTTGGCCAATCAATTCGTGAGGTTGGATATTTCTGAGCCCAGTCGTGTGTTAGCTTTCACAGTTGCTTGTTCTTCATTATTGGAGTGTATCCGAGGTCGGTAGTTTGATGATACCCATTTGTGTGTCCTTAGAGACACGGTGCAGCACGGAGGTGCCAATCAGGTTACCATAGAGTATGATGTAGTTTTGAGATTGTAGGTTCTAGTTTGTGTGTCTACTGTGGATGGTCTTGGAGAGTTGATTTTAGAGGAGGCCCATAGATCCCGGTACTCTATTCATCCGGGCGTCGCGAAGATGTATTAGGATTTGCGGCAACATTATTGGTGGCGGAGAATGAAGAAGGATATCGTTGTATATGTGGCTCGATGTTTGAATTGTCAGCAAGTTAAGTAGGAGCATCAGAGGCCTGGTGGTTTATTTTAGAGGATTGAGCTTCCCAAGTGGAAGTAGGAGCGGATCACTATGGGCTTCGTTACTGGACTTCCGCAGACTCGGAAGAAGTTCAATGCAATGTGGGTTATTGTTGATAGGTTGACCAAGTTATCACATTTCATTCCTGTGGTAGTCTCCTAATCTTTTGAGAGGCTAGCTGAGATTTATATTCGGGAGATTGTTCGTTTTCATGGTATGCCTGTGTCTATCATTTCGGATCGAGGTACATAGTTTACCTCACATTTCTGGAGAGCAGTTCAATGAGAGTTGGGCACAAAGGTTGAGTTGAGCACAAAATTTCATCCCCAGACAGACAGGCAGTCTAAGCAGACTTTTCAGATTTTGGAGGATATGCTCTGAGCTTGTGTTATTGACTTTGAAGGCTCGTAGGATCAATTTTTGCCTTTAGCAGAGTTCTCCTATCATAACAGATACCAGTCGAGTATTCAGATGGCTCTTTGTGAGGCCTTATATGGTAGATGGTGTCGGTTTCCGGTTGGATGGTTTTAGCCGGGGGAGGCTCAGTTGTTGGGTACGGATCTGGTTTAGGATGCCTTGGACAATCACGATCATTCGGGATAGGCTTCATTAAACTCATTTCGAGCAAAAGAGTTATGCCGACCGTAAGATTCGAGATTTGGCTTTCATGGTCGGTGAGCGCATATTGCTTAGAGTGTCGCCTATGAAGGGCATGATGAGATTTGGGAAGAAGGGCAAGCATAGAACTAGGTTTATTTGTCCGTTTGAGATTCTTGATCGAGTGGGAGAGGTGGTTTATAGACTTGCATTGCCACCGAGCTTATCAGCCGCACATCCAGTGTTTCATGTATCCATACTTCGGAGGTATCACAGCGATCCCTCCCACATGTTAGATTTCAGCACTATCCTGTTGGACAAGGACTTGTATTATTAGGGAGAGCCGGTGGCTATACTAGGCCGGCAGGTTCGTCAATTGAGCTCGAAGAGTTTTCCCTCTGTTCGTGTTCAGTGGAGAGGTCAGCCTGCTGAGGCATAATCTTGGGAGTCTGAGTCCGATATGCGAAGCCGTTATCCCTATTTTTCCCAGACTAAGGTACTTCCTTCCTCTGTCTGTTCGAGGACGAATGGTTGTTTTAGAGGTGGGGAATGTGATGACCCAAAAGGTCATCACTTGCTTTTAAACTAAATTATGTATTTTTGAGGCCTTGAAAACCTCATTTAGAGTCACCTCGATTTGCGTCCGTAGTCCGGGCGCGAAGCCGAAAAGCTTAAATATGAAAATCTATGAAAAATGATAAAATTTGGCTTATAAATGAATTAATTTGACTTCGGTAAATATTTTGGATAAACGGACCCAGACCCATAATTTGACGGTCTCGGAGGATCCGTAGAAAAATACGGGACTTGGGCATATGCCCGGAATCGAATTCCAAGGTCCCAAGCCCGAGAAATGAATTTTTAAAGGAAATTATTTTTTGAAATTGTTTAAGGAAATTTGAAATGAAATTTTATTAGAACATGATGATATCAGACTTGCATTTTGGTTCCGGCGATCGGTACAAGTCTTATATATGATTTAAGACATTTCTGTAAAATTTGGTTAAAAACGGATATCGTTTGATGTTATTCAGACCTAAATTGCTAAAGTTGATGTTTCATGAAGTTTGAGAAAAATTCTTTGATTTTGAGGTTTAATTCATTGTTATTGAGGTTATTTTAGTGATTTGATCGTACGGATAAGTTCGTATGTTGTTGTTGAGTTAGTACGTGTGTTTAGTTAGGAGTCCCGAGGGCTCAGGTGTGTTTCAGATGTATTTTAGGAAGTTTTGGACTTAAGAAAAAATTGCAAAAACAGCTGATCTGGTATACTGATGCTCTCTTCTTCGCGTTCGCGGGAGAACCCACACAAATGCGATGCATTAATTTTTACTGAAGGAAAATCCTTCTACACGAATGCATAGCTCAGGTCCCCAACGCGAGGCAGTGAGGGGTTATCCCTTCGCGAATGCGGTCCTGGCCACACAAACGCGAAGGCCAAGTGAGCCTAGGTAGGGGGTGGCGCAATTACCCTACGTGAACGTGACATCTTGAATGCGAACGCGAGGCTAGAGGAGTTTCTACTCCACGAACGTGAAGGCTTATCCAGCCTAACCCATCGCGAACGCGAAGGGTGTGTCGCGAATGCAAAGAACATTTTTGCCCAGTGATTTTTAAAAGACCAAAATAGAACACTTACAGGATTTTTATAAAATTTCACAAACCTCTTCTTCTCCAAAGCTGTTAGGTGATTTTTGAAGCATTTCCTCACTATAATCTCTTGGGTAAGTAATCTTTAACTTGTTTTCTTCTATTTTTCTAGACACCCACAAGATTTCTAGAGTTATGGCTTTTTGATTAATTGTGATTTAGACCTCGTTTTAGAGTCGAATTCTGGAACAAATTATATATTTGGGCTCATGATGAATGGGGGATCAGATTTTGGTTCGAACCTCGTATTTTGACTAACCGGGCCCGGGGTCGATTTTTGGATTTTTGGAAAGAATGATTAGAAAGCTATATTTGGCATTGGAATTAAATTTTTTAGTGTTTATTGATGTGATAAAGTCGATTATGTATAGATACGATTGATTTGGAGCGAAATTCGAAAGGAAAGGCGGTGTTTGAGGCTTGAGTTGGCCGTGGAAGTTTGAGGTAAGTCTTCGGTCTAACCTTAGCTTGAGGGATTAGGAGTTGAGTCCTATTTGCTATTTGCTTCTTGCAGAGTATGAAGTATAGGCACGGTGATGAGTATCTATACGTTGGTTTCGAGCATGACCGTGAGTCTTAAATTACAAAATTGATATGATCTTAAATGATACTATAGATGCGTTAATTGGTGATTTTCGATCTTGAGTAAGAATTGAGTTTGTTTTGTAGGAAGTACTTATGATTGGGTATTGATGTTAGCTGAGATGAGTAGAAGTTGAACTAATATTGTTTATAGCTGATTCTCCCTTGTCGGGATAGTTGTAAGGTCCCATAAAATTTTGTGCTCAAAACCTAGTAGCTCGTAGTACCAAGATCCGAATATGTGTTAGGAATGTGTAGAATTCTTGTTCAGACCCTTTTTACTAATTTTGCACTTAAAAATCAAAAGAATCAAAATTTTCCAGAAAATTTCCATTATGCGGTCCAGAATGCGATCGCAGATCAGCTATGCAGACCGCATTTCTGCCGCAGAGTGAAACAGAAGATTGCCAAAATTGATGTTCAAAATGCGATCCTATATGCGATCGCATAATTAATATGTGGACCTCATAATCGTCGCATAAATTCCTCAAGGATTTGTGGAAGTCAATTCTGCGGTGCAAAATGCGATCGCATAATATGAATGCGGACCGCATTCCTGTCGCAGACCCAAGCTGACTCTTCAGAGTTTTGGGTGCATTTTTGTGGTCCAATCTGCGGATCGCATTTCAATTCTGCAATCGCAGAATGCGACCGCAGATCTTGCTCGGGCTTCTAATTTTCTAAATTTTAAAACCCGACCCCTTTTTTAATAAAGCACCCCAACCCCTCATTTTAACGATCCTTCTGAACAAAATAAGAGAGAGGGAAGAAAGGGTCTTGAGAGAGAAAGTCATCTTCTCCAAAATTTGGTTCTTCAAAACCATNAGAAGATTGCCAAAATTGATGTTGAAAATGCAGTCCTATATGCGATCGCATAATCAATATGCGGACTACATAATCGTCGCATAAATTCCTCAAGGATTTGTGGAGGTAAATTCTACGGTGCAAAATGCGACCGCATAACAGGAATGCGGACCGCATTCTTGTCACAGACCCAAGCAGACCCTTTAGAGTTTTGGGTGCATTTTTGCGGTCCAATCTGCGGACCACATTTCAATTCTGCAATCACAGAATGCGACCGTAGATCTTGCTCGGGCTCCTATTTTTCTAAATTTTAAAACCCGACCCCTTTTTAATAAAGCACCTCAACCCCTCATTTTAACGAGCTTCTGCACAAAATAAGAGAGAGGAAGAGAGGGTCTTAAGAGAGAAAGTCATCTTCTCCAAAATTTGATTCTTCAAAACTATCCGGGCTGGGAAATTTCAAGTTTTTCTTCATCCCCCTTTTTCTTGCAGGTAAGATCCCTAACCCTTTTCATTGAATTTCAGGTTTGAACTAGGAGGGGGTCTCATGCATTGGTCTTTGAAAATAATGGTTGAAATCATACATGCATGTCTATTAAAACCTAAAATCTAGTAGGACTACTTAGGTGGGAGTAAAAACTTGTGCAAGGAAGGGGTTAATAATCTAAATATGTTCGGGTAGTGATTTTGGACCTTGAATTTTAAGTTATGTATATTAATTTGTGCACTATGTTGACATTGCTAGATTTTTGGTGAATTGGAAGTAGAAATTAAAAAGGAATTCAGCTCCAGGTATGTATGGCTAACTTTGATCTTTGTAGAATCGCCTTGTGTGGTGTATGAATGTTTGGTATGTGATATGTGCATGGCTTATTCATGAAAATTATTGTGATTTGTATAATTGTTATTGTTGTGGAATTTTTGTGATTGGTTTGATTGAGTGTTGTGGTAAGAATTGAGAAACAAATGATGGAACAAAATCGTGAATGATGCAACTGGAATAACTGTGATAACCACATCTAGGGCTTATTGTGGGCAATTACCATTGTAATGTAAAGCACCTGTGAGTCGTTGGATGTGAAGGAAAATAGTATTGAGGGTTATGGAAATACTTGTAAATTGTTGTTGTTATTTCTTAAGAAGTGTTGTTGTTATTCCTTATGAATTTTTGATTGTTGTTGTGTTGTTTGTGGATTGTGACTATACGGTGGGATCGGGTTGCGCGTCGCAACACGAAGTTATAAGGTGTGGGTTGTAGTGATAAGGGTGGCCGAGGTAATAAGGGTGGACGAGGTAATAAGGNCTATCTTTATAGGGTCCATGTGGATGTGTTCTTAGACCACAAGAGTCTCCAATATTTGTTCAAATAGAAGGAGTTAAATTTGAGGCAGCGGCGGTGGTTATAATTGCTTAAAGATTATGATATGAACATCTTATACCATCCGGGAAAGGCGAATGTTGTGGCCGACGCCCTCAATCGAAAATCCATGGGTAGTTTGGCTCACTTAGGGGCGGATTAGAGGCTCCTATCTCGGGAGGTCTATCAGTTGGCCAGTCTTGGGGTTTGCATTTCGACCCCAAATGAGGAGGAAATTATGGTGCGTAATAGAGCAGAATCGTCGCTTNTTGTGAATCATTGGTGTGGAATTGTGGAAGGTGGAAAATATGAGAGATTGAAAACTTGTTTGGTTTGATTGTTCCTTTTTTGTGCATTTGATTGTTATTTCTATTACTATTACCTACTTGTATATGGCTTGAGTTTACTTGGAGCAAGTTTGTTCATACAAACCAGTACAATTCAAGTGTACTGACGTCCCTTTTGCCGGGGGCGCTACATTCGTGTTATGATTGTAGGTGGATCCATAACAGGTACTCCAGTCCACCGACCGTAGCTCTTTATCCCTTCCCGTCAGCTGAATCGGTGAGCCCCTTTCCTTTCGGGGCCCGGTGTGGCTCATGCCGCTTCTGTTTTGGTTTCCTATTTTGATATTTGTATAAGGTATAGCCGGAGCCTTGTTACCGGCAAGTACGTTATCGTCCTTTTTTCATGTTTAGAGTCTCTGTAGACAGGAAATGTGGGTCATGAACTTATGTAGCATGTACCTTGTACGTTGGGCTATGTAAAGTATAAACCACGCTAAAAATCATGTACCATATGTATGTTTTGTATTAAAAAGGTGTTTGATTGTAAATAGTTATTTCTCTTGACTAATAAGTAATGAAAAATGCGGGGTAACATGTGGGGTAGGAGAGGCACCCAGGTCCGTTTGACTGGGGCTACCCGGTCGAGCGCCGGTCATGTCCCTCGGATTTGGGGCGTGACAAACTTGGTGTCACAACCTCAGGTTTTTAAAAGAGTCAGGATGTCTCGGAGCCGTGCCTAGTAGAGCCCTTCTTATCTGTGTGAAGTCGACCATATCTATAAGTATGGGGCTTCACGGGCATTTAGGAAGCTATCCTTTTCTTTGTTATTCCATATCGTGCGGTGAAGTGGAAAGTGGAAGTATCTATGTCTAACTCGTGCTTTGTTCCGAAATTTTCAGAAATGGTACCTAAGAAGTAAGCTAGACTCGGCCTTGGGATCGACGCTACCCCAAGTGTGGCCATGAATCATGTACCTGATGCCTTGGGTGAGAGTGACTCCCCGGCCTTGAATCTGCCCGGCCCATCTATTCCAGATCGAAGCATTCCTGTTCAAGCTGCAGCAGAGGGTGCCACCATCCCTCTCGCCGATACTCCTAATCCTGATACTCTTCTAGCTTCCGGTCCCGGGGTTTCTGATGGGGACCTTAGAGGAGCCATCCGTATGTTGACCCAGTTAGTGGCCGCCCAGGCCCAGAGATCTTATGATGCCCCTGTGTCCTCCAGCGGACAGGGAGATTCTGCTAGCTCCAGAGTCCACCAGTTTCTGCAATTGGCCCCTCCAGAGTTCTCAGGCACAGACCCAGAGACCGATCCGCAGGATTTCCTTGATGAGATGTACAAGACCCTCCGAGTGATGAAGGTTGCAGAGACAGAGGGGGTTGAGTTGTCTTCATACAGGTTAAAGGGAGCGGCACGTTCGTGGTTAGAGATGTGGGAGGATTCCCGTGAGGAGGGAAGTCCTCCGGTGAGATTGGATGTGTTTGTAGATGCCTTTATAGACCTCTTCTTGCCTGCTGAGACAATGGCAGCTTGTGCCACTGAGTTCGAGGTTCTCAAGCAGGGCAGCATGAGTGTTTGGGAGTACCACATGGAGTTTGTGAGGTTGTCCAAGTATTCTCCTCAGTTAGTGTCGACCATGGATGCACGAGTTAGGCATTTCGTTCAGGGTCTTCGTCCTTTAATAGTGAATGAGGCTGCTACAGCGGCCTTGCACTCGGATATGAATTATGGAAAGATTGTAGGATTCACTCAGGCCACTGAGGCTAGGAAGTTGAAGAAACGGGCAGAAAGGGAGAGTAGCAGCAGGGCCCGGTCAATGGGTCACTTAGGGAGACCGGTTCCGAGGAGAGGGTCAGCAGGGCCATCCCAGTCATATGCTCAGTCCTCAGCGAGTGCACCGCTATCTGTGCACAGTTACCAGCAGAGCAGTCACTCGAGACCAGGTTCAGACACCAGGAGGTTCCGTTAGTCCAGTCGTCCAGGAGTGAGGTCCCAGCAGCAGGGGAGAGCTACATGCCCCAAGTGTGGGAGGTTCCATACAGAGACTTGCTATTTGGATATCCCGGTATGTTATAGGTGCGGGTTGAGAGGTCACATCCAGCGGGACTGCCGTGCGCCCAATCAGGGTATGGGTAGGGATCTACCTAGTTATCCGGATCTTCAGTTGCTACATCATCCATACGTCCTCCAGCTCCAGCAGGGCATGGTGCAGTTAGGGGTGGAGCTCGTGGTAGGGGTGGACCTAGCCGGTTCTATGCTTTGAGTGGTCGCCAGAATGCTGAGGCTTCTCCAGATGTTGTTACAGGTATCTTGTCTGTTCAGGCCATTGATTGCTATGCTCCTATTGACCCGGGGTCCTCTTTGTCTTATGTCACCCCATTAATTGCTTTAAGTTTTGGGATAGAACCTGAAGAGCTTCATGAGCCGTTCTCTGTATCGACTTCGATTGGTGATTCTATTACAGCCTCGCGAGTTTATAGGAATTATGTCATCACGGTGTGTCGATGGCCGATCTTATTGAGCTCGGAATGGTGGATTTTAATGTGATTATGGGAATGGACTGGCTTTATTCATGTTTTGCTAAACTTTACTGCCGAACGAGCGTGATGAAACTCGAGTTCCCCAATGAGCCGGTTATCGAGTGGAAGGGGAATGGTGTGGTGCCGAAGGGTAGGTTTATTTNAGGGGCGGATTAGAGGCTCCTATCTCGGGAGGTCTATCAGTTGGCCAGTCTTGGGGTTTGCATTTCGACCCCAAATGAGGAGGAAATTATGGTGCGTAATAGAGCAGAATCGTCGCTTGTAGCAGAAGTCAAGGAAAAATAGTTCATCGATCCAGCATTGGCACAGATGAAGGAGGTAGTTCTGAACAACAAAACTTCGGCATTTTCACTCGACGGCAATGATGATGTGCTACGATGTCAAGGAAGGCTATGTGATCCAGATGTGGATAACCTTCGGGAGAGAGTAATGGCAGAGGCTCATCATTCTAGGTATTTGGTGCACCCAGGTTCTACGAAAATGTATCACAATCTCAAGGAAATTTATTGGTGGAACGGTATGAAGAGGGGTATGGCTGACTTTGTATCTGAATATCCAAATTGTCAGCAAGTAAAAGCTGAGCATCAGCGGCCCGGTGGGTTAACCCAGCTTATGGAAATGCCAATGTGAAGTGGGAGATGATCAACATGGATTTCATGGAAGGATTACCTCGCACTCAGCGAAAGTTCGACTCAATTTGGGTGATAGTGGATCGACTCACCAAATCAGCTCANTAAAGATGATTAAAAAGGGATGTATTGATCATTTGGTCCGGGTGGCGGACACCATGTCAGAAGTGTCTTCCCTCGAGTCCGCGCCGGTTGTGAACGAGTTTTTTGAAGTGTTTCCAGATGAGCTTCCAGGAATTCCACCAAATAAGGAGATTGATTTCGGGATTGATGTATTGCCGGATACTCAGCCAATATCTATTCCTCCATACAGGATGGCGCTAGCAGAGTTAAGAGAGTTAAAGGAGTAGCTGAAGGATTTATTAGAGAAGGGGTTCATACGACAGAGTGTGTCGCCGTGGAGTGCTCCGGTTCTCTTTGTCAGAACGAAGGATGGGTCGCTTCGGATGTGCATTGATTATCGGCAGCTTAACAAAGTCACCATCAAGAATAAATATCCTTTGNTGCAGAACAATATGCTCAGTTGTACATCAAGGAAATAATGAGGCTTCATGGTACTCCACTCTCTATTATTTCGGATCGAGAGGCTCAGTTCACAGCTAATTTTTGGAAGAAATTTCAGCAAGGTTTGGGTACCCAAGTGAATCTCAGCATGGCTTTCCATCCGTAGACCGATGGTCAAGCAGAGCAGACTATTCAGACGCTTGAAGATATGTTGTAGGCTTGTGTCTTGGACTTCAAAGGTAATTGGGATGGTCACTTGCCCCTTATAGAATTTGCTTACAATAACAACTTTCATGCTATCATTCAGATGGACCCATTTGAGGCGTTGTACGGAAGAAGGTGTAAGTCTCTGATTGGGTGGTTCGAAGTGGGTGAAGCAGAATTGATAGGACTGGATCTCGTGCACCAGGCTATGGAGAAAGTTAAAGTCATTCAGGAAAGGATAAGAACTTCTCAGAGCCGCCAGAAATCCTATGCGGACGTTCGTCGCAGAGAGTTGGAATTCCAAGTTGATGATTGGGTATTCTTGAGGGTGTCTCCTATTAAGGGAGTCATGCAATTTGGGAAGAAAGGAAAGTTGAGTCCTAGGTATGTCGGACTGTATCGGATCGCTCAACGGATAGGGCAAGTTGCTTATAAGCTGGAGTTGCCCCTAAAATGTCCCTCGTGCACCCGGTGTTCCATGTGTCTATGTTAAGGAAAGTGGTCGGAGATCCATCCACCATCGCGTCGGTAGAAGACATCAAGGTTACTAAAGAGTTATCATATGAAGAAATTCTGGTTGCTATTCTGGATAGACAAGTCCGTAAATTGCGAAACAAGGAAATTGCTTCAGTTAAAGTGTTGTGGCAAAATCAACAAGTCAGAGAAGCCACTTGGTAAGTGGAGAAGGAAATGAAAGAGAAATATCACCATCTGTTTGATCAAGTTTAGAAGAAATTATGTGACCTTTCTATCTCTAAAACAACTATCATTGTGTCCGAGTTGTTTCCTTCCTAATACTAGTGAAGTTTCTCTAGTTGTGCAAGACTTATAGGTGTTGTGATTGTTTTAAGTCATGTGAACATCTATTTGGTAAATGAAAGTTTGACAAAGACTCTTGTGATAAGTAATCAATTAATGACTGTATAAGTTGGTAACAAATTACTTGTATGCATGTAGTATGTTGAAATGGTTAGATTATGTGAAACTCATTGAGATAACTGATTCATAAGAAAAACGTATCAAGTGATCAAATGTGTGCAATTGTTAAGGTAGGAAATTGTATGACAGTTGTGGGATAGTTGTAATCCTGTTATGGTGTTTGAAAATATGTTTCGAGGGATCTCTGACAGGTAGATATGTCCATAATACAAAGGAAACTTTGGCGAAATTTTTCTAAAAATATGGGAGTTAGTGAAAATTTTGAGAGTCTGCATATCNATTGGATAAATGATTTGTTCTACCAATTACAAGGTGCAAAGTTCTTCTCCAAAATTGATTTGCGATCCGGGTAACACAAGTTGAAGATCAGAGATCAGGATATTCCTAAAACCGCCTTCAGAACTTGCTATGGTCACTGCTAATTCTTGATCATGTCTTTTGGGCTAACCAACGCCCCGGCAACTTTCATGGACCTTATGAATCGGGGTTTTAAGCCATTTCTAGACTCCTTCGTGATTGTCCTCATTGACGATATCCTCGTTTATTCACGGAGCAGGGAGGATAATGCTGGTCACCTCAGAGCAGTTTTGCAAACTCTTCATCGGCACCAGTTGTATGCTAAATTCTCAAAATGTGATTTTTGGTTGGAGTCCGTCACATTTCTGGGTCATGTTGTTTTCCAGTGAGGGGATTCAGGTGAATTCCGAGAAGATTGCAGCGGTGAAGGATTGGACTAGACCTACGGCCCGGATGGAGGTTCGTAGCTTCATGGGTTTAGCCGGGTACTACCGGAGGTTTGTGGAGGTATTCTCCACCCTCGCCTCCCTATTGACCAAAACGCAGAAAGCAGTTAAGTTCCAATGGTCCAACGCTTGTGAGAAATGTTTTCAGGAATTAAAGTCAAGGTTGACCTCAGCACCGATATTGGCCTTGCCGGAAGGCACAAAAGAATTTGTGGTCTATTGCGATGCTTTCAGGGTCGGTTTGGGATGTGTGTTGATGCAGCATGGAAAGGTTATAGAGTATGCTTCAAGGCAACTCAAGAATCACGAGAAGAATTACCCGACGCATGATTTGGAGCTTGCAGTAGTTGTATTTGCCTTGAAAATATGGCGGCACTATCTTTATAGGGTCCATGTGGATGTGTTCTTAGACCACAAGAGTCTCCAATATTTGTTCAAATAGAAGGAGTTAAATTTGAGGCAGCGGCG
>MU751547.1:220262-241032 GCA_026770625.1 Nicotiana glauca
ATAACCTAAATATGTTCGGGTAGTGATTTTGGACCTTGAATTCTAAGTTATGTGTATTAATTTGTGCACTATATTGACATTGCTAGATTTTTGGTGAATTGGAAGTAGAAATTAAAAAGGAATTCAGCTCCAGGTATGTATGGCTAACTTTGATCTTTGTAGAATCGCCTTGTGTGGTGTATGGATATTTGGTATGTGATATGTACATGGCTTATTCATGAAAATTATTGTGATTTGTATAATTGTGATTGTTGTGGAATTTTTGTGATTGGTTTGATTGAGTGCTGTGGTAAGAATTGAGAAACAAATGATGGAAGAAAATCGTGAGTGATGCAACTGGAATAATTGTAATAATCACATCTAGGGCTTATTGTGGGCAATTGTCGTTGTAATGTAAAGCACCTGTGAGTTGTTGGATGTGAAGGAAAATAGTATTGAGGGTTATGGAAATACTTGTAAATTGTTTTTGTTATTTCTTAAGAAGTATTGTTGTTGTTCCTTATGAATTGTTGATTGTTGTTGTGTTGTTTGTGGATTGTGACTATATGGTGGGATCGGGTTGCGCGCTGCAACAAGAAGTTATAAGGTGTGGGTTGTGGGGATAAGGGTGGCCGAGGTAATAAGGGTGGATGAGGTAATAAGGGTGGAAAAGTGATCGAAATCACTATTGAAATAAACATATGAGTAAATTGTGAATCATTGGTGTGGAATTGTGGAAGGTGGAAAACAGGAGAGATTGAAAACTTGTTTGTCTTGATTGTTCCTTTCTTGTGCATTTGATTGTTGTTTCTATTACTATTACCTACTTGTATATGACATGAGTTTACTTGGAGCAAGTTTGTTCATACGTACCAGTATTCAAGTGTACTGACGTCCCTTTTGCCGGGGGCGCTTCATTCGTGTTATGATTGTAGGTGGATCCATAGCAGGTACTCCAGTCCACCGACCGTAGCTCTTCATCCCTTCCCGTTAGCTGAATCGGTGAGCCCCTTTCCTTTCGGGGCCCGGCGTGGCTCATGCCGCTTCTGTTTTTGGTTCTTATTTTGATATTGTATAAGGTATAGCCGGAGCTTTGTTACCGGCAAGTACGTTATCGTCCCTTTTTAATGTTTAGAGGCTCTGTAGACAGGAAATGTGGGTCATGAACTTATGTAATATGTACCTTGCATATTGGGCTATGTCAAGTGTAAACCACGCTAAGAACCATGTACCATATGTATGTTTTGGAATAAAAAGGTGTTTGATTGTAAATGGTTATTTCTCTTGACTAATAAGTAATAAAAAATGCGTGGTAACACGTGGGGTAGGAGAGGCACCCAGCTCCGCTTGACTGGGACTACCCGATCGAGGGCCGGTCATGTCCCTCGGATTTGGGGCATGACAAACTTGGTGTTAGAACCTTAGATTTTAAAAGAGCCCTAGGATGTCTCGAAGCCGTGCCTAGTAGAGCCCTTTTTATCGCTGTGAAGTCGACCACATCTATAAGTAGGGGGCTACATGGGCATTTAGGAAACTATCCGCTTCTTTGTTATTCCATATCGTGCGGTGAAGTGGAAAGTGGAAGTATCTATGTCTAACTCGTGCTTTGTTCCGAAATTTTCAGAAATGGCACCTAAGATGAAAGCTAGACTCAGCCTTGGGACCGACGCTACCCCAAGTGTGGTCAAGAATCATCTACCTGATGCCGTGGGTAAGAGTGAATCCCCGGCCTCGAATCTACCCAGCCCATCTATTCCAGATCCAAGAATTCCTGTTCAAGCTGCGGTAGAGGGTGCCACCATCCCTCCCGCCGATACTCCTAATCCTGATACTCTTCCATCTTTCGGTCCCGGGGTTTCTAATGGGGACCATATGATGAGCCATCCGTATGTTGACCCAATTAGTGGCTGCCCAGGCCCAAAGATCTTATGATGCCCCTGTGTCCTCCAGCGGACAGGGAGATTCTGCTAGTTCCAGAGTCCACCAGTTTCTGTGATTGGCCCCTCCAGAGTTCTCAGGCACAGACCTAGAGGACGATCTGTAGGATTTTCTTGATGAGATGTACAATACCCTCCGAGTGATGAAGGCTACAGAGACAGAGGGGGTTGAGTTGGCTTCATATAGGTTATGGGGAGCGACACATTCGTGGTTAGAGATGTGGGAGGATTCCCGTGAGGAGGGAAGACCTCCAGCGAGATGGGATGAGTTTGTAGATGCCTTTATGGACCACTTCTTGCCTGCCGAGACAATGGAAGCTCACTCCACTGAGTTCGAGGTACTCAAACAGGGCAGCATGAGTATTTAGGAGTACCACATGGAGTTTGTGAGGTTGTCCAAGTATGCTCCTCAGTTAGTGTCGACCATGGATGCACAAGTTCGGCATTTCATTTAGGGTCTTAGTCCTTTGGTGGTGAATACGGCTGCTATAGCGGCCATGCACTCGGATACGAATTATGGAAAGATTGTAGGATTCGCTCAGGCCATAGAGGCTAGGAAGTTGAATATACGGGCAAAAAGGGAGAGTAGCAGCAGGGCCCAGTCAATGGGTCACTTAGGGAATCAGTTCCGAGGAGAGGGTCAGCAGGGCCATCCCAGTAATATGCTCAGTCCTCAGCGAGTGCACCGCTATCTGTGCACAGTTACCAGCAGAGCAGTCACTCGAGACCAGGTTCAGACAGTAGGAGGTTCCGTCAGTCCGGTCATCCAGGAGTGAGGTCCCAGCAGCAGGGGAGAGCTACATGCCCCAAGTGTGGGAGGTTCCATATAGAGACTTGCTATTTGGATATCCTGATATGTTATAGGTACGGGTTGAGAGGTCACATCCAGCGGGACTGCCGTTCACCCAGTCAGGGTATGGGCAGGGATCTGCCTAGTCATCCGGATCTTCAGTTGCTACATTATCCATGCGTCCTCCAGCTCCAGCAGGGCATGGTGCAGTTAGGGGTGGAGCTCGTGGTAGGGGTGGACCTAGCCGGTTCTATGCTTTGAGTGGTCGCCAGAATGCTGAGGCTTCTCCAAATGTTGTTACAGGTATCTTGTCTGTTCAGGCCATCGATCGCTATGCTCTTATTGATCCGGGGTCCTCTTTGTCATATGTCACCCCATTCATTGCTTCAAGTTTTGTGATAGAACCCGAATAGCTTCATGAGCTGTTCTCTGTATCGACTTCGGTTGTGATTCTATTATAGCCTCGCGAGTTTATAAGAATTGTGTCATCACGGTGTGTGGCCGCATTACCATGGCCGATCTTATTGAGCTCGAAATGGTGGATTTTGATATGATTATAGGAAGGGACTGGCTTTATTCGTGCTTTGCTAAACTTGACTGCCGAACGAGAGTGATAAAATCGAGTTCCTCATTGAGCTGGTTATCGAGTTGAAGGGGAATGGTGTGGTGCCGAAGGGTAGGTTTATTTCCTACCTTAAAGCTTCAAAGATGATTAAAAAGGGATGTATCTATCATTTGGTTCGTGTGGCGGATACCACGTCAGAAGTGTCTGCCCTCGAGTCCGTGCCGATTGTGAACGAGTTTCTTGACGTGTTTCCAGATGAGCTTCCAGGAATTCCACCAGATAGGGAAATTGATTTTACGATTGATGTATTGACAGATACTCAGCCAATATCTATTCCTCCATATAGGATGGCGCCAGTAGACTTAAGAGAGTTAAAGGAGCAGCTGAAGGATTTATTAGAGAAGGGGTTCATACGACCGAGAGTGTCGTCGTGGGGTGCTCCGGTTCTCTTTGTCAGAAAGAAGGATGGGTCGCTTCGGATGTGCATTGATTATCGGCAGCTTAACAAAGTCACCATTAAGAATAAATATCCTTTGCCTCGGATAGATGATATGTTCGACCAATTACAAGGTGCAAAGTTTTTCTCAAAAATTGATTTGCGATCCGGATATCACAAGTTGAAGATCAGAGATCAGGATATTCCTAAAACCGCCTTCAGAACTCGCTATGGCCACTTCGAATTCTTGGTCATGTCTTTTGGGCTAACCAACTCCCCTGCAGCTTTCATGGACCTTATGAATCGAGTTTTTAAGCCATTTCTAGACTCCTTCCTGATTTTTTTCATTAACGACATCCTCATTTATTCGCGGAGCGGGGAGGATCATGCTGGTCACCTCAAAGCAGTTTTGCATACTCTTCATCAGCACCAGTTGTACGCTAAATTCTCAAAATGTGAATTTTGGTTGGAGTCCGTCACATTTCTGGGTCATGTTGTTTCCAATGAGGGGATTCAGATGGATCCCCAGAAGATTGCAGCGGTGAAGGAAAATAGTATTGAGGGTTATGGAAATACTTGTAAATTGTTGTTGTTATTTCTTAAGAAGTGTTGTTGTTGTTCCTTATGAATTGTTGATTGTTGTTGTGTTGTTTGTGGATTGTGACTATACGGTGGGATCGGGTTGCGTGCCGCAACACGAAGTTATAAGGTATGGGTTGTGGTGATAAGGGTGGCCGAGGTAATAAGGGTGGACGAGGTAATAAGGGTGGAAAAGTGATCGAAATCACTATTGAAATAAACATTTGAGTAAATTGTGAATCATTGGTGTGGAATTGTGGAAGGTGGAAAACAGGAGAGATTGAAAACTTGTTTGGATTGATTGTTCCTTTTTTGTGCATTTGATTGTTTTTTCTATTACTGTTACCTACTTGTATATGGCTTGAGTTTACTTGAGCAAGTTTGTTCATACATACCAGTACAATTCAATTGCACTGACGCCCCTTTTGCCAGGGGCACTACATTCGTGTTATGAATGTAGGTGGATCCATAGCAGGTACTCCAGTCCACCGACCATAGCTCTTCATCCCTTCCCGTCATCTGTCTTGATATGTTTTCCCTGAAGCATGTACCCTTCCCACTTAAACTTCTATTTCTATTATTTTACCACTGTATATTATATAACTGCACATGTTTTATCTGGAGTCTGGTCCTAGCCTCGTCACTACCTTGTCGGGGTTAGGCCAGACACTTACCAGTACATGGGGTCGGTTGTGCTGATGCTACTCTCTACACTATGTGCAGATACCGGAGCAACTTTTGAGCGGTAGCGCTTGGGGAGTCAGCCTTTAGTCCACAGATATTCTGAGGTAGCCCTGCAGATGTTCGCAAGCCCGGCGTCTCTTCTATCTACTTATATGTACTATTTTCATTTGTATCCGAGACAGACAGTATTTCTCTTTCTTCAGACATCTGTATGTAGTATTCATAGACAGTCCATGAATATTGTGACACCGGTTTCTGGGTAGAGACATGTGTTGGCTTTTCGTATCGATTTGGTATTATATTTGTCCAAGTCTTCCGCTTAAATTTTCATCTTCCGCTATTATTTTACTGTTTATCACCTATTATTATCAGTAGTTAAAAGTGTTAAAAATGAAAAGGTTAAAGATTTCTAAATTTCGTGGCTTGCCTAGCTTCTACGAGTAGGCACCATCATGACTCCCGAGGGTGGAAAATTCGAGTCGTGACACTAGTCCAATCTGGACCATTGATCAATTCTGATCAACGGTCCAGGTCCCTTCTTTCCATAATTAACCTGAACTACCCCCTTCCCAAACCCCTCATTTCTCTCTTGACCCCGCCGACTCTCATCTTCCACCTCTCTCAAATTCTCTCAAGTTCTCTCAGACCCTAAACCTAAATTTTACCTCACAATCACTCTCCACCGTCAACCATGGTTGTTCTTCACCACCCTTAGGCCTCTCATGGCTCTCTCACGCCGGGATTCATGCTATCTCTAAGGCCCTCAAGGAATAAGGGTGAGTCCACTCACACCTTGGCCTGTTCTTGCCTTTTTCAGGCCGCCATGGCTCGATTTTGAGTAAGAACTTTCTATTTTTGCCTAAACATATGTTTTTCTAAGCCGATATCTTCACCTCTACGTTATTTTTTTTACAAAAAAACCTTCTTTCATCTCTTGAACTTCTCAGATTTGTACATATCTGAGATAAATCGATCTATCTTTGCTTGTTTTTATGAAAAACCTTCTAATTTCCAAGTATCTTTTCATTTCTTCTTAACTAGGGTTTCCTGAAAATCTTTGCTTCAAAACGTTTTCTGATTTTAAGTGCTTATTCTCTGATTCTTAGGTGGTTTAATCAATTATGTTGAGTTTTTCTTCAACCCTAACTAGTCTGTGTTAAAACACCTAAATTTTGACATTGTGTTTGGATTATGAGTCGATAGGCGTTATTTGATACATAGCTCTATTCTTTACTTGGATTTGCATGATTTCTCCTTCGTTTAATTTGAACGTCTTATGATTTTTACCTTAGTGTGCTTCTATTAGGGTTTCAAATTCAAATCTGGAATGATTTTTATATATTTATGCTTAACCTATCTGTTATTCATGTAAAACCTATATCATTTTCCCTAAATTAGTATTATTTTGAATCATTATTAACTGATTTGCTATGGTAATACCTATATACTAATTTTCGGTTATTTTTCCTATTTCTACAACCTTCGATTATTTCTTGCCTTATTTGCGATTAATTGTGGTACTTACTGATTCTTATTGATTGTTCCCTTAATTGAACTTTTATTCATTTAACCTTAATTACCCACCCCGTACTTAAGTATTTAATTTTCTTTCCTTAATTATATGTCCTGCTCTTTATCATTAACGGTTTATCCCTTTATTAGAGGAAAACATTGCTGATTTTATGCATGATTGATTATGTAATTTTCCCTAATTACTGAATGATTGATTCTTTACCTTATTCTGCCTAGATCTCGACTACTATATATACTCTCCTTTATTCTCACTTCAAGGAGACGAACACATCAGCTTAAGAAACTCTCTCTCACACAAAAAACATTCTTCTACTCTCTTTTCTCTGGTTACTTGCTATTGTTCTAAGTCAGCCGGTTGCAAGCCTAGGCTGATTACTCTACTCTCTTGTCCCTCACTTTGTGTTTAGTATTTTCTTTACTGTAATATTCTGATTTCAATTCAAGCTTTAAAACAATGTGTTTCTTTTGCTTCTTTAGTTCTTCTTGTTTCTAGCATGCTTTCACTTATGGTTTTGTTGATTCAACTTGGAATTGATATGTTTACTTCATCAGCATGCTTCTGAATGTCTCCCCTCCTTTAGACTCATCATGTTTATAAAATTGTTATTCTATACCCCAATGTGGCCCTTCTTTACTTGTGTTTGCTTTGATCTCTAGCATTAACCTCTCTCTGTAAAAATAGTTGGCTATCCTCAAGTTAAACGATTCTGTGTTCTCTAACCCTCAACATATTGCTGATTCTATACTTAAGTACTCCTGCAACTATGTATTTACTTATGTGATCTATGTGCCCCAATATCCCGCTACCCCTGTTTATGGTTGCTGAACCTGCCTTGGTCCTATATTCCTTGGTCATGAGTGAGCTTGCTTTGGGGGCTGTGTTTGGACTATTGCTTATTACTCTACTCTCTTTTCAAAACTCTCCTATTGAACAACTACCTCTATTGTTTTACAAAACTATTTCAAATAAGTCTCTTTTTTCAAATTGTTTTCCTGCTTAAATCGTTTCAAAACTATGTTAAGCACTCTCACTCTATTCTTAGACCACTAAGTTCTGCCCCTTTTGTGTGAGCCTTGCCTTGGGACCCTTGAGCTCCCTCTGAACTTGGACACACAAAAGCTGGACTTTCGACACTGCACTTACTCTATCTTGGCTTATAAAATCTAGGTGTGAGCACTGCTCGGGATCCCTTGAGGTCCTTAGGAAACTCCGACACACCGAGATACAAGAAAGGCTATGAAACAATCTTGGCATTTAGGTGTTGGAGTTAGATTTATTACATAACTCAGAGAGGAAGTCCTAATCAGGTGTTGGGAATCTGGGCCTGTTTTCAGGCTCTCTAAAGTGTAACTTTTTATTTTTCTTTTCTACTTATGTAATTCATTTCAATATTGGTCTGTAATAATCTGTTGTAAACAAGTATTGGGGTTGGCTAGTAAAAAGGGGAGGGTAATTATATATGCTATCAATATCAATGGGTAGAAACCATGTCTTAGGTTTATATTTCCTATATGTGCATTAGAATCCACGTGTAAGTTCAACCCATTCAAATCATGCCATGCATTAGATACCATGTTCTTAGGTTTACTATTTCAGCATGTCATTTGGCATCTCTTTACCACTTAAAAATCCTGCTTTAGGCTAAATAACAACATCAATATAAAACTGTTGCTCCCGTATGTCTTGAAGTCGTGCTATAACTCTTTGGGCATTAAGAAACCATGTTTTAGGAATTATGCAATCATTTTTCATTTTCATATGTGCACGTTAGATACTCTATTTTAGGATCTTGTTCACACTCGCTCAGTCACACCTAGTTAAACTACTGATGCATGAAAAAAAGTACATAAAACAGTGTCATATTTGATTATCCTGTTTAAGTGAAACCGGTCATAATCCTTGCATGTCTTTGCAACATTTAGAATAGCATGCTTTAGGTAAAATAACTTCCAAACTTTTTTAATTTTGGTAACTGTTGCATATTATTAGGCAAGTCTCAGTTAATCAACTTTAAAATAAAAACCAGAACTATATTTATGATTAATGTTTAACTATCATCATGTTAAAAACAGTAGGTAAGCTTGATTAGGACTTCTTCTCTGAGTCATGTAATAAATCTTGCTTCACTGTTATCACTTAGATACCATGCTTAGGATCTAAATTTAGACCTGGTTTGTGGATGAGTCATGCTGTTTATGTGTACTCTGTGTGGAGGTATATCTGAGCCTTTCATTTGTCTTCCATGCTCCCTTTAATTGAAGTCCTACTTGTTTATTACATGCCACCTTAGTATTTTACCTTTAAACTTGAGGGTCTGCCTAGAACCTTCTTTTTATAGGATAGGAGTCCTAAATTCCTCCAGGACTGATAGGAAAAGACGGTTAACAGCATGCAATAGGGATCGAGACCAATCCTCGCTTTAATTATCTTCATGGGACGGGAAATGGTAGATATGGATATGATGACCGAGGCATTAATAGCACGTGTAGCCCTTATTTGAGGAGTGTCATATCGGGTATTGTATTGATGTGATCAATATTGTAAACAAACCTAAGACACCCCCTTTACATTCACAAATATGTTTAGATTGCAATTCTTTTCAAAATCTTGCGTTTCATTAGTTGATTCTGTTTACACTTGTGTAATTAAACTTAAATCCCCTACTATTTGAGCCATACTTGTTTATTTGATGATTGTACAAATTCATAAAAAACTGTTTGGCTAGGAACCACACTAGTGGATCCTGAGGGGTGCCTAACACCTTCCCCTTAGGATAATTTCAAGCCCTTACCTTGTCTCTGGTTACCAAATGTAGTTATAAATGAACCTTATAGGTGCCCTAATATACCTTAAATCGTTAGGTGGCGACTCTTCAAAAATGCAAACTCCCTTTCTAAAAGGAAAGAGTTGTCCAACAAAAATATCATAAACCCGATTTTGTGAGAAAAAGGGGGAGCGACACCCCCACGATAAAGTTAGGATTGTACAATCTGATCAGATGGTCAAGGGGAAAAGAGATCCCCTCGACCTGACTCAAAAATAATCTGATTAAGTAAACGATTCGCTAGAATGAGGGGTAGATCTGGCCAAGCATCACTCGGTATCATTGGCAAAAGTTAAGAATAACTGCATATGTGGGACCTTGAGCCGGAGTTGCAGGACCCAATATGAAAGGGTAAGTATATACGCTTAAGTACCTCACTTTATATGTAGTGATGTCCCCCTCGGAGAAAGGAACCACTAATTCTTTGTTATCCCACATGTAGTCCTCCTTTACTTGCCAAAGCTCGGCTTTGGTTATCAAACAAATATATCGAGACATAGGCTCACATCGGCCTGGTGTCGATACAGGTTTCTCGATTTTGAAATCAGATGTTATTTCACACAGTGGGGGGATGCATTCCTCAATACGAAGTGGCACTATAGGTTTGCTCTTGGTCGATTGAGAAGACAAAGAAGATTTTCTTTTTGAGGAATTAGTTTAGAGGTTTTAACCATCACGATTCATAAATTAAAGAAAATGGAGAAAGTTGGTAGTGAAATAGAGGATAATGGAGAATTCAGTGAAATTGAAAGAACTAATGAGAATTTGAGAGCAATATGAGAATAAAGTTTTTGAAGTTATGGAATTTTTCTATTTATAGGGGTCATTTAACCGTACTTGGGAAGCCAAAAGTTCAACCGTCACCCGCCTCCAATTAATGACTTTAGGAACCGCAAAAAAAAGCAACCTTTTAGTCACTTCAGCCAATGATGTTATGAGATTGGCATCAGGATCGAGGCATTGAAGTTTAACCTATTTTTTATCAACCTATCTCGAGTTCGAGCAAGTGCTCACTCAACTACTAGGCCACAGGCTACCCGATCTTGAGAAAATTCTCATTCGAGGACTGTCTACGAAGCCTAAGGGCTAACTTTGATTTCAATTCAGAATACTGCTCTCACTTAGCTCGGACTCAGGAGTCCCAATGTTCCGAGCTCACATCAAAGCAATTTAAGCCCAGCTCGAGGATTAACAAAAACCTTAAGGGATATTATATTGATCGGTCAAAACCTAAGGGTATATTATGTTCTGAGTATAATTTTTGGACCTATCACCAAAGTTATGCAATCATATTTTTTGCAGATAAAGAAGAAATGAAATTCAACACGAGCCAAAAATGAGAAAAAGAAATACTTTTATATTTAAAAGAGATGGTTACAAAATATAACTGCAACACCCGCGAAGGGTTCTTACATAGGAAAGAAGAAAAAAAAACCTAATATACTTTTAAGGCCATGTCCTCGAGAGCGTCATCTTCGGGAGCCTCCTTCCTGGGGGCCCATTTTGATCTTTGGGAATATCTATGTGTGTCACGACCCAAACCGATGGGCCGTGAAGGGAACTTAGTACCTTGCTCAATCGAGTACCAACGTAACGTATCTTTTTATGTCATACTATCATAAATAACTGAGCCGGAGAGGCTGCCATAAAATAGATAGAATACAATGGGTAATGCCAACTTATACATGAGACATATGGGCCTCTAAAATCAAAATAACCACTTGAACACTGAACATAGGCTGACAAGGCCATCTTTTACGTACATGGAATCTGTCAACAAGCCTCTAAGAATACATAGTTTTCATAAAGGCCGGGATAGAGTCTCACCATACCAAACAATACACATTTAACTCAGACTAACCAAATAAGAAACTCCGAAGCAAATAGAGCGCATCAACATCTTTCACTGAGCTGATAGCCTACTTGGAGGGCTCTCGACCTGTCTATCAAGAACTGTGAGCATGAAATGCAGCGTCCCCTGGCAAAAACGGATATCAGTACGAATAATATACTAAATATGTAAGGCACATAAATAAGTGCATAACAAACATGGAGGAAATATAGAGTAAATGACTCCACCAGTAAGTCTGAGTAACTTTGTAAATCATGAAATAATTATAGTATCATGCATATGCGTATAAATGCCATGTCGTGCATAGGTACATGTTTCATAACATCATCAGCATCTGAGGGCATCCCATCGTATCATCTTGGCCACTGTAAGCAAAATTATCAACGTATACCATCTGATCAGGTGGTGGTGTGTATATAACGTCATAACCTTTTCCATATCTGATATACATATATATACATACATATACATGCATACATAACTCCATGTGGTCATGGGTCAATGTACATAAATGCAATGCATGAAAAGTATGTTAATAAAATCTTTCAGAATATCGTAAGACCATTTTGCCTTTGAATAATATCATAAAGTAAACTCTTTTCAACTTTCTTATTTTTTGTAACTCGTGAACATGTGATAGAATAATATGACACATGGAAAATCAAAAATATAGGCACCCTTAGTATTTCTATGAATAGAATCATTTATGAAAATTGCATATTTTGCTCGTTTCATTTGTATTGTATGGATCATGCTAAAAATAAAGAAGAGATGACCTTAACATACCTAGAGTAAGGGAAAATTCGTATAATATTTCTTGGAAACGATTGCACCGTACTCCTTCAGTACTGTATTTTTTTTTTACGTTGGAAGCCTTCATGAATTGAATTTATCTTCTGTTCCTAACGTATTTCAGACTAAGAAAAATGGTATAAGTTTCTTGTTCTTTGGATATGAACGTCCAAAATGAAAGTGGGAAACAAGAGTTTTCTAAGTTCTGATTGTTGTCTAAAGTAAAGGATGGAACAAATGCTTGTATTAAGTCTTACCTATTAACTTTCAATTACTTTTAGTTAGCCACCTAGGCTAATATGACTCTTAGTCATCTATTTGGTTAGCTTAATGGCTGCCACATTTTTGTGTTCGGGGAGTGGGGGGGAGGGGAAGAGATGGATTAATCTTATCCAAATATATCCCCAATTAATTAGATAATGTCCCGTTACCCGGTAATTAATCAATTACCCGTAAAATTGAGAATTATCCCCACTTACTTAAAATATTAACTCATTTTTTACATACCTTATACACCTTACTATTATGGTCATGTGGTACCTTGTATGGTACTAGTCCATAAATATCGAGTATTTTAGCTCGAGCCGTATTTTATCCCGATATTCCAAACTTGGATGAAAATTTATTTTCTTTGACTTGTTTCCCCTTTTACCTTTACGAATTTACTTATTACTTGTTTGAAATAGCATAATCCTTATAATCTCCAAATAATCTTTTTCTTGGACTGATGTCAGTTACCTTATGACAAATTCAACGTACTACACTATAAGGCGCAATATCATTGTAATGTAATACCGTGGGACGTGACATCTCACTTCTTGTTTCTCATTAATTTATGTATGGAATACTTTCATGTATGAAAATATAGTGTGTAACATTATTCCCCCCTTTGAAACATTCGTCCTCGTATATTGACTAATGCGCTTATCGTTCTCATATCCCATTGCTCTTGCTAATACTTTAGTAGTCCTTTTGCTATCTAGGCAACTATTTTGTGTATAATTCCAAAGGCCAGGGCTTTCCCCCCTTTAGGCCTCTTTCCCACGCCATGACTTGCTATCGAATTCCTTCCAATCTTGTTACTGTTGCTACCTTCTATTATGTAGCTTCTACAATACTGACCTTGTAAGTGTGCCTATGCTACTCTCCTCTCCTTTTTCCTCCAACTTTTAGCCAATCCTGAAATTCTTCTCTTGATATTTGTCGAACTTATAAATATTTCTATATTTTATTTTATAGACCTGGTTATCCATTCATATGACTTTACTGCATCTATATACGTCATACTATACCATAACTCTTACCTCGATTTCTCATTACGGGGGTGTGCTACCAAATCTCAGATTACTTTTGTTGCTTATCTCATAAGTATAAATCTATGTCCTCTAATGCCTCCACATTACTGTTTATCTTTAAGAATGACGGCCTAATCTCCTCTTATACTTTATATCTTTTATCCATCCATTGTTAATTCATCTCAAATTCAATCCATAATCCACCCTTGATAACTTAACCTTTTATGTAATATTGCTACTAGGATTCACGTTTTATCGGGGAACATCAGAAATTTTTAGATTGATCCACCTGGGGCGATACCCTACTTTCATTAACCGTATCTCATGGCATCCCAATGGGATTCACCTTGTGTGGGTATTTTAATCTTGTCCATTTCATGAGATCCCTTTCTTTTATTCGTCAGCTCATTACTTAATCGAAGGCCCAAATGTCAATTTTTTTTATCTATAATAATTACCCCTCATTCTATTAATAGGACATCATTCCATCTCTTCTGAATGTTATTAGTCTTAGACTCCTTTGAGTTCATTCAGGCTATACTGAACTTTCTATAACTTAGAGAAACTATTAGCTTTCTTGTTTTCATGGATTTAGTTCCGAGGACTTATCCATTCTCGTCACCTTCTCACTCGTCCTTTCTCATTCTTACATCCTGTCATAAAACTTTTTCTCTTTACTATACTTTAGCTTGGGACCTATACATATCTATTTTTACTATTCGTGGCCTTCCTTCAACTTGCTTGCACCATAGATTTCCTTATGTTATTCTGGAACATCAAGTGAGACATCACATCGTCTTTAACTATTCTTTACTCTCATAATCAAGCTTTTCGATACCTAGACCATAGGCTGGAAGATATGCTACTGACGTCGCTGCTATCATTCCTGGATATTGAATCCCCGCGCTTCTAGCCTTCTATCCCAAGTATGGAATTTTCTCAACCTTCTGCTTCCGAGTCTCTCGTACATTGTTCACCTTTACCTTACTTTGCTTAAAGCCTCACATCACATCTTCTATCTCTTTCATAACCTTCTTTCTACATAGGTATAATTCATATTCACAACTTGAAGTTCCATTATAATACTTGCACCCCTGGTGTATATACAATTTATTGAGAGCTTCATACTAACTACTTATAAGGCTGGAACTTCTTCTAACCGGCTTTCTTGTATAGCCATTATAGATTATGGTTGTTGTACTATCCCTCTTGTACCTCTGATTAAGGGAGATCCTACAATGTTTTCGATCATGTTGTTCCTATTTTTCTGGGTCCAATAATCAAACTCCTGATTTACTTGGGTGGTGCAACTCTTTAGTTTCCTCCTCATTCTGATCGACCTTTACATTGGCTTAAGATATCTTCCGATCTGTTATTCCTGACATTATTTATTTTGTTTAGCCTTTCATGGGTGCTGAGGAATATGAATGATACAATCTTTTAATAATTTAATCTTTCGTTTATGACCTGGGCTCAATTCTTTCTTTTAATGTATACCAGAATCTTCTACAGATGTATATGCTACATGTATAAACTCCAAACTCTTAGGTGTGTTCATAACATAACGAACTCTGGATCATTGATCGAATCATTCCATTCGTTCCATATTAGCTTTCTTTCAAGGTAAGCTATTACTTTTCCTGGTCTTTTTGCCCCTATGTTGTGTCCATACTTAGCTCATTTTAGTGCTCACACATGCCATAATTTTCATGCAACTCATATGATCTCGAATATTACTTTTAATTTTAGTTACCGTTCATTAGCCATGGTAGGTTCCACTTTACTCTTTAGGTCATTGTGCTTAAGTTGAAGCCTTCTGTAGCGCCACCTTTTTCTCGCAAAATCGGATTTGTAACATTTGGTTGGGACAATTCTTTCCTTATAGGAAAAAGGTTTTGCGATTTTAAAGAGTCGTCACCTAATGATTTTTAAGGTGCCTTAGGGAACCTATGGGATTCAACTACAACTATGTTTGATAACTAGAGATAGGGTAAGAGCTTGAAATTATCCCAAGGGAAAGGTGTTAGGCACCCCTTAGGATCCACTAGTGTGGTTCCCGCCAGATAGTTTTTTTTTTTGTGAATTTGTGCTGTTAGCAAGTAAACAAATAAGGCTCAAATAATAGGGGATTTGGAATTTAAATACACAAATGTTTAAAAAAAACAATAAAAGCAAGGTTTGAAAAAAGAGTTATAATATAAGCATGCCTGTGAGTGTAAAAAGGTCTTATGTTTGTATTTAATATGGATTATATCAATGCAATACCCGGTAATCACTCCTCAAAAGAGGGTCTATACGTGGTATTAGCTCACTGGTCATCATATCCATATCTACCCTTCCCACCCGTGAAGGTATTAAAGCGCAGATTGGTCTCGACCTCTATTGCGTGCTATCACCCGTCACGTTCCTATCAGTCCCGGAGGAATATTTGGACTACTATTCCTATAAGAGGGAGGATTTTAGGCTGACTCTTAGGTTTAAAGGCAAAAGGCTAAGGCCAGATACAAAAACACATAGGACTGCATTTAAAGGGGAAACATGTAAGCAATTAGAAGGCTCATATAAACCTCCGCAAATAATGCATAAAAATAGCAAGACTTAAACACAGTTAAGGTCTAAATTTTAAAATCCTAAAGAAGGAAATTTGAGTCAGAACTAGATTCATTATATAACTTAGATAAGAAGTCTGAATCAGGCTTGCCTGTTGGTTGTAGCAGTTGATAACTAAACAGAGGCGGTTCTAGTGTTTATTATTACCTGAAGTTTGCCTAGGCGTAATAATGATAGCCTATGAGCATGATATCTATATGGATTAGGAATGTAGTAGAGCGGAGATTAAGTTTAAGAAGACAACTTGACATCCTTTAGACATGTTTTCTAACGGTATTACGTCAAAGAAGTGTTTGAGAAACTTATTAAAGGAGAAGCAGATTAATTAACTAATCCAATTCAGAATAACGACATGAACTAGGCGACTTCTCCAACTAAACTATTTTTAAGTTCTATAGGCATGATTTCGATTATAGCTATTTAGATCCTATAGGCATGGTATCTAAGTATAAAAAACTGACTTTGGACTTATAGGCATGATTTCTAAGGGAAAGGAGTTTGGATCCATGCTGTAACGAAAATTGAGCTTCAATTACTTTATATCCTATAGGCATGATATCTAATTATAAAGCTGATTTTTAACCCTATAGGCATGTCATCTATTATTAAAGCCATTTATGTCCTATGGATATGATTTCTAATTTTGTGAAAGTGAAGCATGCATAATTTATTTTAAATAAGAACATATCATATAGGCATGTTATATAACAGATCATATTTGAAGCAAAATAGACTCCTATAGGCATGTTATCTACCCTTTTATTAGCTAAAACATGCATATTTCCCAGCTCTTTTCACTAGCCAACCCCATAATGTTTACAAGTTATTACAAACTATTTGACTGAATTAAAAAAGAAGAAATTGAAAAAAAAGAATCTACAACCATAGGAAGCCTGATCTTGACTTCCTGTCTGAGTTATGTAATTAATCACTTCAATGTCAATGTTTCAAAGCCTTTCTCATAACTGGGTGTGTCAGAGTTCCCTAAGGACCTCGAGGGATCCGGGGCAGTACTCACACCCGAATTTTCATAACCAAACAAAATGAGTGCAGTGTGGAAGGGCCAGCCCTTTTGTGTCCAAGATCAGAGGGAGCCCAACGGTCCTAAGGCAAGGCTCACACAAGAGGGGCAGAACCTAGATTCTAAGAGTATAGTGGAAGAGCAAAACACTGTTTGAAAGGGATTTATTAAAACTGGGTTGGAAATAGTAGGCGGTAAGGGTGATTTGAAAATAGTTGTAGTAGTAAAACTCAAACTACACAAAATCAATAGTCATTCAAAGGGGCAAGGGATTGTGGGGATACACTGCATGACCCTAGCAGGGGTCTAATTTGGTCATGAACAGCAAAAGCTGATATTGGCATGGCCACAAACCATCCAAAGGAACATAAACATATATAGGGGATATGAGGGTTTGGAATTCATAAGTTAGCACACGACAAGTGACTGACAGAGTACAAATATTAATTTAAAAGGGGAAGGGAACATATTACAACATGCCAGTAGTGTAACTTGACTGCAGAAATATAAGCACAAGTAGACATGAATGAGAAACTGAAGCAACTTAGAGAAGCATGTTGTTGTTGATACTTAAAAAATTAACTATGACATACCAGTAGAGAAGCAAAATGTAGAAAGGTAAAGCAGGCAAGATTCCACATTCTAGCCTTGGCTTTCAGCCAGCTAGATAAAGCTATAGCACAAGTAGTAGTAAAGAAAGAGAGTTTTTGAGTGTAAGTGTGTGTTCTAAACTTAAAATTTTCCTCTTTAAAAGAAGAGAGGGTAGGGTATTTATAGTTTTGAAAACAAGTGAACAATAAGGTAATAAGTAAAGTTTCAACACAAACATGGAAATAATCACAATCAAAATCAATTAACACGAGTGATTCCCTTTAATTAAGGAATCACTGCTTAACGGATACTAACAAGTTCAATTAAGAAAAGAAATCAGTTTGGGGACAGAATGATTATTTCCATATAAGGGGGCAGTAAAAGTATAAAGTAAATGACTGAGTCTAAGTACAAAAATATGCTTAATTTTGGGAAAAGATTCAAGGTAAAACATCAAAGTAATTAAAGGAAGGGAATCAATCAATTTAAACGAACAAATAAAATTAGGGTTCATAAGAAAACCTTTTGTAATCAGTCGCAACATTGAGGGGGTCAGCATCAATCAAGAAAGGATCATGATTCTGCACCTCAGCCAATAAATAGCAAGGAATGAACAGGCATGCATGGCCAAACATGTTGAAAAAAAGAAGCAACACAAACATACATTAGTAGTAGGGGTAAGCTAGGATTCAGTAGTAAAAAAGACCTATTTGAAATATAGTAGTCAAGTAGGTCAAGCCGTCATATAGAATCAAAAGTGAAGAAGAACATAGTAATATGTAAGAGAGTCAGCAACGAGTAAAGGTCTCACAGTAATAAGTGAGAAAAACCTTTTAATAAATTAGGTTTCAACAATAATCGAGTTTAAAAGATGGTAAGAATTCAGAATCAGATAAGTCAAACAAGACAAAAAGATTCAAACGCAAAGAACTTAATCGAACAACATGCGTATAAAATAAACCAAAAGAGTTTTAGAAGCCCAGGTAGAGCCAAAATGCTTAGGGCATTTGGCATGATAAACCAGGTAGCAACAAACATGGACGAGCATAGTAAAAATCATAAAAACACACTAAAAACAGGAGAAAAGTTTAGGAACTCTAATAGTTAAAAAAATGGAGAGTCATTTTGAAAAATAATCGAAGAACCTTCAAGAAGCTCTTAAGAATTTTGTAATAAGCACAAATTTAAGATAGATCTGAAAGAAAAATCGAACAGCTCTTAGATCTAGAGTTTTAAAGAACCCAGAGAAAGTGAGAAATGCTTTAAAATATACCGATCTAGCCAGAAAAGTCAAGGATCTAATTTGAACAACCATGGATAGCCAAAGAAAGACCAGAGATCGGAGTCGACCAAGGAATGGACCAGATCTCTTCGAGATTGGTCCATGTAATGATGAAAATATATGGCCTGTAGACATAGGAGATGAGTACACGTCTCAAAACGCAATGGGACAGCATGGATTAGGTAGGGATTGAGGTGGATTAGAGTGGAATAGGGTGGCGGCGGTTAGGGTTTATGTGAGGCTACAGAGAGAATTGAGAAAAGAGGGATTAGAGGGCGGTGATTGGTGGAAAATGAATTAGGGTAAGGGGTCATTTAGGTTAATTGTAGGAATGGTGAACGGTGGCCGTTGATCTGAATGATCAACGGCCTAGATTAAAAGGGTAGGTGAGGAATCCAGGTTTGGGTTGGTTTAGATTGGTTGGGGTCGAGTTTAATTGAAATTGGACCGGGGAAATTGGGTCTAATTTAGGCTAAAATTTAAACACAAATAGGCTGTTTTCAAAATAGCCAATTTTCCCCTTTATGAATTATAAAAAAATAATAAATAAATTTATGAGAATAAATTAAAAGTACTAAAATGATTCACAGTATGTAAATAATAATTTAAAAATATAGGGCTTAATTTTATGAATATAAAACACAATTAAATCTTAAAAAGGCTAATATTACAATTATATGCAATTAGCTTTAAAAAATACTAAATAAAATTGTAAAAATATGAAAAAATTACCTTAACTATATTTTAG
This sequence comes from Nicotiana glauca, assembly GCA_026770625.1. NCBI lineage: Eukaryota > Viridiplantae > Streptophyta > Magnoliopsida > Solanales > Solanaceae > Nicotiana > Nicotiana glauca. The sequence continues at coordinate 239,782 of MU751547.1, forward strand.
CATAAATACAGAGATCCAATAAATGAATAATAAAAAATAATAATTTTGAAAATAATTATTGTGAATTTATGGACGAAACGGGAAATAAATCGATTTAAAAACCTTTAAAAATTATGAAAAAATAATAAAATATTTGGACTTACTCATATATGCATATATAAGCTATTTTGAAGGTATTTTTCATATTCAAAATGTATAGGGAAAAATTAGGTATCACCAGCTGCCCCTCTTGACTTGGGAAAGATGATAAAGTTGTAGGGTAAGGATATGATGACAAATTTTAACCATGCAAAATGATTTAAAGAGGTTTAGGCCATACCCTGGCTTCTCATCTGCCTACATATCCCTGGTTTTGCAGGAATCAGGCCATATGTAGTTTAGGATCCATCGGTGGAGTATGCTGACGGGTACTTTCCAAGAACTTTTGCAATATGTAGGGCTGGGTGGGTGGACGACTTATAGGAATGGTTAGATTTGATATGGCTGCGGGCACTGGAGTGAAACCACTCCCACCGGGATGGTTGTTTCTTGCCGGTTTACCTATATATAAGCAATACGAGCATATATTGTGTATAAATTTAGACATGATGCAAATTCATGTTGGACCATGAATGCTGTCTTTGGGCAGTTAAGATGACGTCCTTAGACCATGATGTTCTGGGCCATGAAGCATATAATAAAGGATTTGCAGGCCATGAAATGATCTTCTCGGGCTATGAGGATGGTGCCTCCGAACCATGATGGCTTTGAATAATGATATGCAAAAGATTTAAAGAAATCCTCGGGCCATGACATGGTGTTCTCGAGCTATGAAGATGGTGCCTCTGAATGATGACGCCTTTGGATGAGTTGGCGATATTTCAGCCCATAAAGGATGCAGTAGCATGTGGCAATCTTTCAGTGATGCAAATTGGCGATCTTTCAGCCATGCAATGTGGTGATCTTTCAGCCGTGCAATATGGAGATCTTTCAGCCGTGAAATGTGGCGATTTTTCAGCCGTGCAATGTGTCGACGCCCCCTTTTTCCCAAGGCGGAATCGGGTTTACGACATTATGGACAAAACAACTCTCGTTCCCTTTGGAGGAACTGGGTCATGGAATTTGACAAGTCGCCACCTAATGATTATAGTGCATTAGGACACTTTTTAGAGAAAAGAAAGGATTCGAAAGAAAACTAGAGTTCGGGTAAGGGCTTGAGATTATCTCGAGGGGAAGGTGTTAGGCACCCCTCAAGATCCACTAGTGTGGTTC
>MU751550.1:2651-23774 GCA_026770625.1 Nicotiana glauca
CAGGTCATTCGGAGGTGTTTTGGTTGGGTTTTTTTTATCAAATACGTATTTCGAAAGTTTTGAAGAAACTTAGGCTTGAATCCAATGTGATTTAATGGTTTTAGCGTTGTTTGATGTGTTTTGAAGATTGGAACAAATTTGAATAATGTTTTAGGATGTGTTGGTGCTTTTAGTTGAGGTCTTGGGGGCCTCGGGGTGATTTCGGGTGGTCAATCGGACCATTTTTGGACTTCAAAAGTAGCAGATTTTCAACTGTTGGTGTTGCAGAGATTTGCCCTTCCCGTTTGCGTGGGTGATGTCACGAACGCGTAGAGGAAATGTGAGGGCTTGGAAAGTTATTCTTCGCATTCGCGTGGGAGAGGACCACGTTCGCATAGTTCTGAAAGGCGAAGCATCGCGATCGCGATGGTGTTCCCGCGATCGCGTAGAAGGAAGTTAAGGCCTGGTGAAATTTGTTCATCGCGTTCGCGTCAAAGGGCACGCGTTCGCGTAATTAGAGCTTCTGAAGGTTCGCATTTGCGAAGAGTTAAATTTTGGTCAACATTTTCTGGTCATCACGAACGCGGGGGTGTTGACCGCGTTCGCGTAGGCTAAATTGCACCTAGGCAGAAGGATTTTATATTATTTCATCCGCGAAGCTTCGTCCATTTTCCTCCATTGTTGAGCACCTTGAGAGCTTTTTGGTAGAAATTGAAGAGGGTTTCGATGGTAATTGATTGGAGGTGAGTCCTATGGCCTAGAAACATCATTTTATTGAAGAATCAATCTGTAAATTCATGGAAATTTGAGTAAAATTGGAAGAACTAGGGCTTGACTTTTGAAATGAAAATTTGGGATTTGAGGGGACATTTGTGCTCCGATTTTGGTAAATTTGATATGTTTGAACCCGTGACGAGACGAGGAATCGGGTGATGTGAATTTTATAATTTTTTGAGAAGTGGGCCCGGGGATCGGATTTTGCTAGTTTTGAGATTTTTGCTATTTTCGATTGTTTTCGATTGGGTATTGTTCCCTTAAAATATTGTGATGTATCCGCTCTATTTTTGGATAGATTTGTCGCGCGTGGAGGCCGATTTGAGGGGCAAAGGCATCGCGAGCTAGAGATTTCACTGGTTCGAGGTGAGTAATGATTGTAAATGATAGTCTGAGGGTTTGAAACCCCGGATTCGCACATCATAGTGCTGTATTGAGGTGACTTGCAGGCCGGATAGCGAGCGTGTGGTAGAGTACCGTTAGGGATTGTGACTTGGTCCGTCCCGATTGATGAAATTACTACGTATTTGACTGAAACTACTTGTTATCATTATAATTTGGGCTGATTGCCATATTTGGGCTTCGTGCCAACTATGTGAATCCTTCAGGGATTGATATCACTGTTTTCGCATCACTTTGCATATTATTTGATCTCGGTCCAAGGTTTTAATATTGTCTTGCAAACTCAACCATTTTTCTAAGATTTGAAAACTTAAACAATATTTTATTGACGTTTTAAGCTGAGAACTACCATGTTATATTGCCCAAGTGGCTTATGTGCATTTCTTGACTGAGCATGGATCGGGTTGTGCGCTGCAGTAGTGTTACATGTGTATTTCTGGACTATGGATGGCTCGGGCTGCACGCCGCAGCGGTGTTATATTGATATTGAGGCCGAGGTCCTGGTTGATGCCACAAGATGGCTTGATATTGCGCTTGGGCTGTAGGAGCCCTTTCGGAGTCTGTACACACCCCCAGTGAGGGAGTCTGTACACACCCCCAGTGAGCGCCGTCGACATTAAATGGATCGGAGTGCATGCCGCAGTGGATACCGGAGTGTACCTTCATATACATTTTATTGTACTCATGCATTTGTTCCTATTTGTAATATCTGTAGTGACATTCCAGCACTCACATTTCATTGGCATCCATACTGCTTCTTGCACTGATTACCTGATACCCTAGTGATGTTTGTTAATGGAGTGTTGTGCCCGAGGGGCTGACTTATGTGCTGACTTGTAGTATCTGTTTTGCATTCATTTTCTTAACTGTTGGAAAAAGATGTTTTCAAAAGAGGTTTAAAACTGAGTCCAGATATTTCCAAAGATTTCACGGTTTTACAGTTTTCTCAAAGGGTTACACTGTACTATACAACATGATGACTTGCTTTACGTGGTTTCTTGCTGCTCAGTTATTATTTACCTTTATTACTCACTAAGTTGGAGTACTCACTTTACTCCCTACACCTCGCGTGCAGATGTAGGTATTGGTTTACCTGGTAGCGGGTTTGAGCTGGTTGAGGATTTTGCTATTGTAGCCGAGCAAGGTGACCGCCAGCGTTTGCGGTACCAGATTTCTTCTTTTGATTCTAAATTTTTAATCCATGTATTACAGGCCTTGTAGTTGACTTAAAAATCCTTCTAGATGCTCGTGACTTGTGACACCCCGGTCGGGCTGTATCGGGATGGTTCCCTATTTTTTTATTTTTTTTCCGCACATACGATAATTTTATTAATGTTTTAGACTTATTTATGCTAAGTATTAAAGAGGTATTGATGTCTGTTGGCTGGCCTTGTCTTCACGAGAGGCACCATCACGACCGGGTTTGGGAGTTAGGTCATGACAAGTTGGTATCAGAGCCTAGGTTACTAGGTCTCACGAGTCATGAGCATGTTTAGTATAGTCTCGCGGATAGGTACGGAGACGTCTATATTTATCCTCGAGAAGCTGTAGAACCTTTAGGAAAACTTCACTTTCTTGGAATTCTTATCGTGCGTGCTTGATTCAGCTTGAGATATAACTCTTGAAATTCCTTCCACACGTCTGTATGCGCACGTGAGCGCTCAGNTTCGGTATTGTCCCTATTAGCTGGAATGGTGGTTTGGTATTCATATGATGAGTATGTTAGTACTGCGAGATGTATCTATATAACTTAGTAGTGATGAAGAAGTCTGCTGGATAATAGATAAACTGTTAAGTGTTTGATTTCTATTATGATTTGATGTGTAGGCCGAGTTATGGGCGCATGAAGAATATTTTCGTGTCTCCTAGTTGGGGAGTGTAGTGCATTTAATGTGGCGGTGTACATTCAGAACCAGGAAGACTAAATGACTGTCTAATGTGTATGACAATGGAAGGTATGCTGAAATGTTAAATTGAGGCGAAGCAGGTGGGTTATCTCCTGCGGCGTGTTCTTAAGTGGTATGAACCCTTGTGTGTATGTTAGGAGGTCTCATGTGTAATTGAAGGGTATGTGTTGAAATTTGAAAATTTGGGTCGCTTAAGAGAGTGGACTCAACTGATGTGGGGATAAATGCGAGATTTTCAAAGGATTACAGTACTAGATGATCTGTGTTTTCACAAACTTATAAATGATTTGAGCTTAATCTCACTATGGTATTGTGGCATCATTAGAGTAAAAGTGTCATGGGTTATTGAGTGTGCCCTGATATATGGCTTCGAGCCAAGTTGGGGAGGTTGCTGTTGATTAGTTCATTGCATGGTTAGGTGCTATATTAGTTCTAGTTTGGGGTGTGCGAGTGAGTTAGCTATGGCTAGAGTAAAGGAAATTTTTGACAAAGGTTACATTATGCCTCGTAGAGTAGGAGAATCACGGAATGTCTAGAGTGTTATTGGCAAAGGATGCTCGGCGTATACAGCAGAAAGTTGCTTGGTTGTATTGGGATGAAGATATCATTTTTGCGGTATCGGAGTGCCAGTGAGGCACGAGTAGTTCTGTCCGTCAGGTCAGGTGATTTACAATTTGAATAAGAAAGAATGACTTTCGAAAATGGTTCTAATGTGTTCAAGGGTCTACAGGGAACAATCGGGTATCTTAAGGTTGCATGTGTGGTTAGAAACTGTGTTTTCATTGAAAGAGGTTCAGACTCGTGGTATTTATATGTTAATTATGGGATTCTATGCATCAGTATCACGAGAGTAAAGGTAACGGATTTAGATTCATAGGAAGTTTTTCAGAGTTAAGTGCTGTGGGATGTGGTGCTTTTGGGTATATGCGAGAGAGAGCATTCAGCGGCTTATGGGTTTTCAGACAGTGTGGTTCATGCTTGGTTCTCGCGTGGTAAGCCTGGTTGAGAAATTATGGTGCTACGGTAAGGGAGAAATATCAAGTGGATGATGAATCAGAAAGCAAATTAGATATATGGAATAACTAGATAGTGGACTGAATCGGTATGGTAAGGATGTGATTAATTCTTTGTGTGTGTTCGAGGCAATGAGTTAGTACAGGTATTTTGCAGCAAAGCTCTTGAGTTCTGACAGCTTGTTTAGCTTGGTCTAGTTAGAAGGATTCAGTCCTGACAGTTTAGCTTGTGCAAATGGAATTGGGAGAGAATTCTTGTTCGGTTTCATCGTGGTTTGGAGATGTATATTTTCTATGGACATGCAGAGCATGGAGTGTGTAATGATTTTTATTTTAAATGGGATCAATGAAAGTTCTTGACTAGTTGAGTGCGTCGATGTTTGCGGCACGGAAGGGAGATAAAAGTTCTCATGTTATCCTTGGAGGGTATGGTATATGTGGTATGTTGTAGAGGATCGAGACTGGCGTGTGCGAGGTTTCGGTTCAGTTCTGAAAGGAAGTTCATAAAACTCTTAGGCAACGGGTAGCATTAGATGACCAAGGAAATGATACTGCTAATTGGAAGTGACTTGACAAGAGTATATGTCTCGAAAAAAGGGTAATGTGATTATACTGATGATACTTCGATAGTATTGCGGCACTTTCTTGCTAAATCGACTGCTGATATATGAGTTTGTTTGGTGGCACAGGAGAATTTTAGAATATCTTTCATGGAATTATTGGGTACTCGAGGTATAATATGTATTCATATTGCGGAATTTGGGATCAGGTACAGTGATTCGTGTGCTATATGGAGTTAGAGACTTGGAGTTCTCAGGTACAGACCATGTAGTGGTTGTGGATCGTGTGTATTGGTATTGTTAGTGGCTATTGGGATTTGGAGGCCCGAGTGGATCTTTCTTTGCTTGGTATATTAGATTATGGACATGATATTGGGGTGTAGACTGGTTGTCTCGGTGTTGGGTTATTCTAGACTGTTGTGCTATGGGCTATGTTGGAAAATGCCACAGGTTGCGTGGCGAGGTACATCGAATTATGTTTTAGCAGAGTGGTTTGTATTCCAAAGACCAGCGGACGGCTGGGAAGGATTGCTTTTCGTAATTGGGCCTTCGTGGTGGATGTCAGTGCAGAGGTTTCTACCATTGATTCATTTTCGGTATTGAGGGACTTTTTCGGATGCATTTCTTGTGGCCGGGCGAAATTGTGGATTTGGGTATTTATTTGGTGTCGTGCAGCATATCGTACGGCTCCGGTAGGAGTTATAGTAGTGGAAGGAGCAGCTTCAGGCTTCTTGGTAATGAGTTCGTTGGTAAGTTGATTGGATACGTGTTTAGCTTGAGTTGGCTTGGTTGGCCCCAAATTGTGTTGTTGAGGGGTAGGTTGATTCGATAATTATTGAACTTTCTAGTGATCTGGGGAGATCTATGAGTTGCTTTTCTGTGCTGTGAGACGTTATAATTGGTTGGATATGGGCATATATGGTGCGGTTCCATTGGGGATTCATAGAGGAAGTCAAGCGGGAAGAGTAATTGGGTATTGTTCGGTAAATGGAGTATCGATTATGACCTATCGGGTTGCGAGTCATATGTTATTTGTTTCGCCGTGGATGTAATGAATTGCTTTGGTTCCAGACATCAAAATGTGCATGGCTGTCGATTTTTTATCATAGTGACTTGAGGTGTTTCATGTGTAACAGTGTTTCGATATGATCGTGCATTATAGCGGGGCTACAAGGAGTTATAACCCTTCAAGGTAGATTCAGTTGTTCTATTTCTACGATGTGAGATGGGGTCTCAGCCTTGTGTTGTGATGGTACTGATGAGCTTGAGGTACAGCTCTTTTGTTTGAGTCATTTGCCATGATTTGAGTATGTTCAGACCGTTTCTTATTGTTGCGTGTATTGTGCAAGTTGTGTCTTAGGCCTGTGTTGAGGTGTCATATCACAAGAGTAATGTGTTGGATTCGAGGTGATCGTGGGAGTCATTAATGAATACGAACAGATTTAATTTCAGCTTGTTAGAAGGATAATATTGAGGTTCGGCTCGGAAATCTGTAGTGGTATTAATCCAAATGGAAGTGGCTTCATGAATGGTTGATCTGAGAAATGGTTGTGGTTTATTGCGTGTTTCATTTATCGTTGGCAGTATATGAAAGTGTTGGAATAAAACTTTAGCTAATAAGAGGTTTCCTACCGGTATTCGGGAGTTGTGAGCAACTGCTACGGATAGAAGTTATCGTTTCGAGTATTTGGGTTATGTAGTATATCATGTGATTGCACTTGAGGTTGCAGGTAGGGGTAATTATAGCTGGTTCGGGCTTATTTTGAGTATAGAGGTGAGGTTCTGACCTTGTGTATTATTTCGAAAAGTGCAATACGGTTCTACGGTTTATGGTCTAGATGGATTGTGAGATTTCAGCTATGTTATGTTATCGGTTCTGTATGAGATAGGGTGACGTGGGATCACCCCGGGTATATGCCTGGTAAGGTTATTCGGATGTTGGTTGGCTTCTAGGACAACTCTGGGTACGCTCGAGGACGAGCGTTGGTTTAAGATGGGGAGGATGTGACGACTCGACCTGTCGTCTTATGAGTTACCACTCCGTTTCCCCCATTTTATGCTTCTTCATTTTTCATTATCAGTATTTGGTGTGTTAGAGTTGATTTGGATTGGTTTTGGTAGGAAATGAGACACTTAGTCTCTTTAAAGAAAGCTTAAGTTGGAAAAGTCAACCGGACGTTGACTTATGAGTTAGAGGGCTCGGATGTGATTTTCGGTGATTCGGTTAGCTTTGGGAGGTGATTTGTGACTTAGGAGTGTGATCGAAATTGATTTTGGAGGTCCGGTGTAGAATTAGGCTTGAATTGGCGAAGTTAGTATTTTGGCGAATTCCGGTTGATAGGAGAGATTTTGATCCGAGGGTCGGAATGGAATTCCGAGAGTTGCAGTAGTTCCTTTAGGTGATTTTGGATGTGTGAGCAAAATTTCAGGTCATTCGGAGGTGTTTTGGTTGGATTTTTGATCAAATGCGTATTTCGGAAATTTTGAAGAAACTTAGGCTCGAATCCGATGTGATTTAATGGTTTTAGCGTTGTTTGATGTGTTTTGAAGATTGGAACAAGTTTGAATAATGTTTTGGGATGTGTTGGTGCTTTTGGTTGAGGTCCCGAGGGCTCGGGGTGATTTCGGATGGTCAATCGGACCATTTTTGTACTTTAAAAGTAGCAGATTTTCAGCTGCTGGTCTTGCAGAGATTTGCCCTTCGCGTTCGCGTGGGTGATGTTGTGAACGCGTAGAGGAAATATGAGGGCTTGGAAAGTTGGTCTTCGCGTTCGCGTGGTAGAGGGCCGCGTTCGCGTAGTTCTGAAAGGCGAAGCATCGCGATCGCGATGGTGTTCCCGCGATCGCGTAGAAGGACGTTAAGGCCTAGTGAAATTTGTTCATTGCGTTCGCACCAAAGGGCACGCGTTCGCGTAGTTAGAGCATCTGAAGGTTCGCGTTCACGTGCTGGGAGCCGCGTTCGCAAAGAGTTAAATTTTGGTCAACATTTTTTGGTCATCGCGAACGCGGGTGTGTTGACCGCGTTCGCGTAGGTTAAATTGCACCGGGGCAGAAGGGTTTTATAGTATTTCATCCGCGAAGCTTGGTCCATTTTCCTCCATTGTTGAGCGCCTTGAGAGCTTTTTGGTAGAAATTGAAGAGGGTTTCGACGGAAATTGATTGGAGGTGAGTCCTATGGTCTAGAAACATCATTTTATTGAAGAATCAATCTGTAAATTCATGGAAATTTGAGTAAAATTTGAAGAACTAGGGCTTGACTTTTGAAATGAAAATTTGGGATTTGAGGGGGCATTTTTAGCTCCGATTTTGGTAAATTTGATATGTATAAACTCGTGACGAGACAAGGAATTCGGTGATATGAATTTTATAATTTTTCGAGAAGTGGGCCCGGGGCTAGGGTTTTGCTAGTTTCGAGATTTTTGCTATTTTTCGATTGTTTTCGATTGGGTATTGTTCCATTAGCATATTGTGATGTATCCGCTCTGTTTTTGGATAGATTCGTCATGCGTGGAGGACGATTTGAGGGGCAAAGGCGTCGCGAGCTAGAGATTTCACCGGTTCGAGGCGAGTAATGACTGTAAATAATAGTCTGAGGGTTTGAAATATCGGATTCGCACATCATAGTGCTGTATTGAGCTGACTTGCATGCCGGATAGCGAGCGTGGGGTAGAGCACCATTGTGGATTGTGACTTGGTCCATCCCGATTGATGAAATTACTACGTATTTGACTGAAACTACTTGTTATCATCATAATTTGGGATGATTGCCATGTTTGGGCTTCGTGCCAACTATGTGAATCCTTCAGGGATTGATATCACTGTTTTCGCATCACTTTGCATATTATTTGATCTCGGTCCAAGGTTTTAATACTATTTTGCAAACTCAGCCATTTTTCTAAGATTTGAAAACTTAAATAATATTTTATTGACGTTTTGAGCTGAGAACTACCATGTTATATTGCCCAAGTGGCTTATGTGCATTTCTGGACTGAGCATGGATCGGGATGCACGCCGTAGCAGTGTTACATGTGTATTTCTGGACTATGGATGGCTCGGGCTGCACACTGCAGCGATGTTATATTGATATTGAGGCCGAGGGCCTGGTTTATGCCACGAGATGGCTTGATATTGCGCTTGGGCTGTAAGAGCCCCTCCAGAGTCTGTACACACCCCCAGTGAGCGCCATCGACGTTAAATGGATCGGACTGCACGCCGCAGTGGGTACCGGAGTGTACCTTCATATACATTGCATTGCACTCATGCATTTGTTCCTTTTTGTAATATCTGTCATGACATTCGAGCACTAGCATTTCATTGGCATCCATGCTACTTTTTGCACTGATTACCTGATACACTGATGTTATTTGTTAATGGAGTGTTGTGCCCGAGGGGCTGACTTATGTGCTGACTTGCACTATCTGTTTTGCATTCATTTGCTTAGCTGTTGGAAAAACATGTTTTCAAAAGAGGTTCAAAACTGAGTCCAGATATTTCTAAAGATTTCACAGTTTCACAGTTTTCTCAAAGGGTTACACTGTACTATACATCATGATGACTTGCTTTACGTGGTTTCTTGCTGCTCAGTTATTATTTACCTTTATTACTCACTGAGTTTTAGTACTCACTTTACTCACTGCACCTTGCGTGCAGATGCATGTATTGGTTTATCTGGTAGCGGGTTTGAGCTGGTTGAGGATTTTGCTATTGTAGCCGAGCAAGGTGACCGCCACCGTTCGCGGCACCAGATTTCTTCTTTTGATTCTAAATTTTTAATCCATGTATTACAGGCCTTGTAGTTGACTTAAAAATCCTTCTAGATGCTCGTAACTTGTGACACACCGATCGGGCTGTATCGGGATGGTTCCCTATTTTATTATTTTTCTTCCGCACATACGATAATTTTATTAATATTTTAGACTTATTTATGCTAAGTAAGTATTAAAGAGGTATTGATGTCTGTTGGCTGGCCTTGTCTTCACGAGAGGTGCCATCACGACCGGGTTTGGGAGTTGGGTTGTGACATTCCACATCACTCGACTTTTATTGTAGCTAAGACAAAGAAACATAAGATTAGGAATGTTTTTATATAGCTTATTCTGCTAAAGACCTCGGGCAGAAGGTTAGTAAAATCTCTTATACGATGGAATCTATAATATAAAATATCTTTGAGGACTATGGCGAGTTATATGATTTTTGGTATTTTGAGACAAGTTGTTCCATATGATAACTTTTAGTATATTAGAATGCTAAATATCGAATCATAAAAGTATTTTCAAGAATATTAACCATCTATTACGCTTTTCTACAATTAAATTATGCCGATGTATAAAAATATACTAAAAAGTTATCAAAGAATTGGACTCTGGAAATTTATTACAGAATTCAAGATACTATAGAATTTTTCTACGTGAAATAGGCATATACTTAGACTAATTATTGTAGCTTACGAATTTGGAAGTTCCACATCACTCGACTTTTCACAAGTATGCCTGTTCGTCACAAACGTACGCAAAATATATGTGCAATATACAAAATTGACAAACATATAGTATCAATTTTCTTTCATACGAATTTTTACTTTATAATGACTAGCGAAAGATAAACGTGCAACACACGTGCATAGAGACTAGTTATTATAAAAGTATGAATACAATGTCGGTTTACAAAAATAACCTTATAATATTAGGCATAATAACTTATAGTAAAAGGATATAACTGGAATTCTAGACATTAGCCTTATAATCCTATTAGTTTTAGGACATAATACTACATGTTAGAAATCCTTCATAATTACCTTTAGTAATCCTATTAATATAATTATTTTTGGGCATAGACATACAATACTACAAGTTAGCAATCACGGTAGTGTTAGAATTCAATCTCATTATCACGAAATTACCTCTGTCGATACGATAAACATGTCAAAAAATGACGTGTCTAATTAAAACAAAAAGAAGTGAATATATATTATTGATTTGATGGATAGTTAGCAAACCAATTTAGAAGAAAGACATGCGTTAATAAATCATTCAATACATTACCACTCTATAATATTACATACCAAGAAAAAATAATAGTAATGTTAAACGGACAACATAAAGCATTGAAATTGAGAAAAGAAAATTCCTGTGATAGTATATTATTATATTATATTTGAACAGCTTTCCTACTCAAATAATATTTTTTACTATTAATTTTTCGTGTATTATAAAAAATATACTCAATTATTATAGAACAACTACGAAAAGATTTAAGAATATAAATGTGTGAGAATGAAAAAGAAAAAGGTTGGTACGAGTCAATACCACTAATTTTGCAAACATAAAGGTCTAGAGATGGAATGTCATATCTATCATGACCTAAAATCTGCTAAGGGTCGTTGTGGCGCCGGACACCTCTGTCAGGCAATTACCAATTTAAATTCTCTTTTAATACATTTGAAAATCTAGGATTTTTCCTTCCACTTTTCATAATTAAAACGATCTCTACTTCAATTCAAATTAAGTAATAATTATTAGTACACATCTTTAGAAGACAATCCCAGAACTCGGTGTCATAAGTGCATGAGCGTCTACTGATAAGAAAAAATAAAATACAATATCCGTCCGAAATACAATGGACAGGAAATAAATACAATATGCTGAAAGGGACTACACTAGCTGCGGGTCGCCTCGAATGTTGCAACTCACCTAGTCCCAGAATCATTCGCGCTGCTACGCCCAGTAGGCTGCTAGAGATACACATACCTGTACAACAAAAAATGCACAGAAGTGTAGTATGAGTACGTTAAAAACGTGTACTCAATGAGTATCCCGCCTAATCACGAAGAAGTAGAGACGAGATGGTTAACTTCGACACTCACTAGAGGTCAATTAACAATATTCTAGAAATGTGAGGAAAATCATGGATCTATATAGTAGTTCTAATTCACGAAGCCGAAAAACAGGTAACACCTTCAAAAAATAATCAAGGATTTTCAAGGTTTATTCTTTATTATCTTATCAATTTATATCAAGCCACGAAGGGCCAATTTCACATTTAAAATTCTAAAGCGAAAAATAACATGCGCAAATCACATCGAGGCGACAGCCCGATCCAACAGGAATGTAAACTGTGCACTGCCGAGGGTCGAACGGCCCGAACCATAGATGCATCTATTTAATCTTCCGAGGCGTTCGGCCCGTTCCATAAATAAACGCATACCCCGCTCGCGAATCATGCATGCGACGCAGGTACACATAAGGATACATGCTCAATTAATCAATTAAGAACTTATCGGGGATATTTATCCAAATAAGATAATTTCTATTTTTAAAAATTCAGGAAAAATAATGTTTAATCTCTTTTTAAATTCATTTACTAATCCAAAGTGATTTAAACAATTCAAGATATCAATGGGTTCATAAATAAACCAAGTATAACATGTTTATGGGTCCTAACTACCCGGACAATAGCATGATAGTAGCTACGCATGGACTTTCGTCACCTCGTGCGTAAGTAGCCCCCCACAAATAGGAGCACATAATCAATTATTACACATATGGGAACATTTCCCTCTTACAAGGTTAGAAAGGAGACTCACCTTGCTCCGAAGATCCAAACCGGCATTTCATGCCCTTCCGAAGACTCTAATTGATGCGCCACGCTCCAAAACTAGCCAAGGGTTACGCAAATCTATTAATATAGGCTCAATTATTCATTAAAATCTAATTTATACCAATTCCTAACTCCGATCGAAAACTTGACCAAAATGCCCTCGGGTCCACGTGCCCGGAATCCAAAATTTTCCGAAGATAAAGATTACCCATGACCTTAGGAACTCAAATATATAATTTACTCCTAATTCGCTTCTGCGGCTCCTTTTTTGCTTCTGCGGGGCCGCTTTTGCGGCTACCCAACCGCATAAGCGGAAACACCAGCAACCAGATCCTTCAGCTATTCTTAAACTCCCAAATTTGATCTGTTAACCATCCGGAATCCACCCGAGGCCCCTGGGTCCTCAACCAAACATACCAAACTATCCCAAAACACATTAGGGACTAGCTCGAGGCATCAAATCATATCAAACAACGCTAAAATCATGAATTACACCCCGATTCAAGCTTTATGAACTTCGAAATTTCAAACTTCTATTTCTGATGTTTAAACCTATCAAATCACGTCCGATTGAACTCAAATTTTGCGCACAAGTCATATCTGAAATTACGAACCTACTCCAACTTTAGGAAGTAGATTCCGACCCCGATATCAAAAAGTCCACCTCCGGTCAAACTTCTCAAAAACCTTCAAATTTCTATCTTTAGCCAAATGGCTCCAAAATGACCTACGGACCTCCGAATTCACTTTCGATCGTGCCCCCAACTCCAAAATCACCATACGGAGCTATTCACTGTCTCGAAAATCCCAAAAGAACATCGATAACACTGAAATTCTCTTCAAGCCAAACTTATGAAATTTCTTCTAAAATGCTAACTTCCACAATAGGCGCCAAAACATTCCCGGGTTATCCAAAACCCAATCCGGGCATACGCCCAAGTCTGAAATCATCATGCAAACTTGCTCGACCCTTTAGATCTCGATTCCGAGGTTGTTTACTTAAAATTCCAATCCTTGTTCAATGTTTCAACTTTAGGCTCCTGAAATAGGAATTCTCTTCCCAAATCAACTCCAGATTTCCCGAAACTAAATTCCAACCGTGAGTGCAAGTCATAATATTTGAAATGAGGCTGCTCGTGGCCTTAAACCGCTGAACGACGCGTTAGGACTCAAAACGACCGGTCGGGTCGTTACATTCTCTCCCACTTAAACATACGTTCATCCTCGAATGTGCTGAGAACTGCACTGGAGTGGTTTGAAATCGCTGTTTAACTTCTCATGCACCTCCCCGTGCTACCACAACTCAGTTGAGCACATTAGCTCGATCGATTCTGAAGATATTCTCTTTTATTCAAGCAGATACACCTTAAAGTCCAATTCCAACATCCGGAAATCAATGCTAGGCCTGTTTCCAACATATGATCACCATATCAACAACTACACGCCGTACCCAGATGCGATTCCATAACTTTGCTGAATTCACACCTTGTATCACTTTACTCACCGGACCCCAATAACATTTTTTTGATCAACTTAGTCGAAATCCTACTAATCTGATGCTCTCATTGCACCCCATGACAGACATAGGTCTTACTTCAACTCTTACAATACCGCCACGATGGGATATATATATAGAAATTCATAACCAACTTCAGAATCAACAATTCATTGGGTCTATACTCCTGTCAAGAACTATTACTGCATTCTGGGCTGAATAATGGCCTTAGCTCTATAATGTACTTCATATACTCGGATTGTACGGATCTTAAAACCAATAATCTCGTCTCACCCAGTACGAACTACTCAAGCAATATGCCACCCTGTACATGATCAAAAGTCTCAATTGATGCCACAATGTGCCAATAGGCTACCGATTCGAACGCGATACAAGGAAGAAGAAAAATGAACTATGAAAGGAGATCCAATTACCCCGCTCTGACTTGGCCCCGAATATAATCAACTCCATGAGTTCAACCATCATATGAGTACCCCCTTGGCGAAGAACCCGCCGAATCACTCCCCTTGGAACCCGCATCTGCATAAAACAAAATCCTGAATCTTTCCCCAAGTCTGAGCATGATCCAATAAGGCCAACGATAGCCCACCTTTAATAATGCCTTTGCCTGGATTACCACTTATGGTCTTTCCCCGTAGCTGAAATAGCCTAACAATATGCTAATAACCTGAAATCTCACAAGTAATTAACTCTGCAACCACATCATAAGCGGTGGGACTCTCCCACTTAGCTTGAAGCCACTATTTCACAACTCTGGAGTTCACTGAGATTCCCTAGCTTCCATCGACATAACTTTGCGCGATCAACCGCATAAATTCTCGGATTCTTTCCGCAAAACCTCATTCTTTTATACTCTGATTTGCCCACTACATTCGCATGACAGATCTCTTCGCTGTATAACCAATAGAATTCTTGCAGAAGCCTCGCCAACCACGCGACCGCTACCCTGCTCACAGGAAATAACCCACCTGTGTTGAAATCACTTTCCGCCATCTTCCAATGTTGCTGCATGGGATACAATCACTATGAAATCAATAACTCATCCTGTGTCCAAGCTCACTCTCTAGCTGTACTAGTCCATTTACCCCTTGTGGATATCAATTAAATGTGCGGCAACACCTTTCCAATTCTGAGTTTTCCAGCATCCTTCTTGATTTCAAGCAGCTCCTTTCCGTCATACCAAATCTCCTTCCGCATAACAACCCATGCTTCGAATTAAACCTGCAGACTTCAATTGCCCGTCGCTAAAATCCCAGATCATTCCAAACTATCCTTAGGCGCGTAGTCATCCTACTACTAAGCCCTATACAACTCCGCCACTCTCCCACTTTGGGCAAAATCGCTCCTTTTAATCAACTGCTCGACCTACGCTTCTTATACCTGGCCCTATAGAAGTTCAAAACTCCGCCTGAAACTTCCCATATGTCCTTCTCATCTTTTGTTGCTCAGTCGTTGTCTTAATAAAATTTATCTTCATAGTACTTGAATCCACAATGTGCTACTAACTCCAAACTTTTTCGAAGGTCATCTATCTCGAACCGCCACATTTGAAATACTGATCCAATCCAAAACCACCGCACCCTGCGATATCTGATAGTTGCATCTCCGATACTATTTCCCGATGTCCTGCCCCAAAGGCAGATTGTAGAAGATCATTACACCGACAAACTTAATACGTCCAATTAGGATAATAGTACCCCATCATAGGAGAAAACTCCACCACGCTTTCAATTACCAAGTCTCATTACTTCCACCAGCCAACATCTGACCATCCTTAATTCGATTGCTTTTCCCTCAGCCGGGAATAAAATATTGGATCTCTTAATTATGCGCCGAGTAAACCTCCCTTGAAGTCATTCACTGCCCCGACACGTGGGCAAAACATCCTACCATTATAACAATTCCGCGGAACAATTGCTCATAAGCATCGCGACAACCTGTGCCTAGCCTCAAGGCTCTTAGAAGTTCTGTTACTAAGCTGAACACTAGAATATCCTTCCATAAGGCGACTATAATAGTACAATCAACTATACTGGGAGAATCATCCCGCACCACATTTGTAGTGCCATTACAATCCTTCAATTTTTGATTTATAACAAGCGCTCCTGTAAGATTGAGTAGGAAGAAATCAAAGGCATAAGCCTCAAAGGAATTGAACCGCACGATAAGGAAATTCATAAGGGAAGTACTCCTAACAGTCCTGTAGCCTCCCGAGGATAAGTACAAACATCTCCGTACCGATCCGTGAGACTCTACTAGACTTGCTCATGACTCGTGAGACCGACGGGAATCTAGTGCTCTGAAACCATGTTGTCTAACCCAAAATCCGCTAAGGGTCGTGGTGGCACCGGACATCTCTGTCAGGCAAGCCAACTAAATTACCAATTTAAATTCTCTTTTAATACCTTTGAAAATCTAGGATTTTTCCTTCCATTTTTCATAATTAAAACGATCTCTACTTCAATTCAAATTAAGTAATAACTATTAGTAAACATCTTTAGAAAACCATCCCAGAACCCGGTGTCACAAGTGCATGAGCGTCTACTGATAAGGAAAAATAAAATACAACATCCGTCTGAAATACAATGGACAGGAAATAAATACAATATGCTGAAAGGGACTATACTAGCTGTGGGTCGCCTCGAATGATGCAACTCACCTAGTCCCAGAATCATCCGTGCTGCTACGCCCAGTAGGCTGCTAGAGATACATATACATGTGCAACAAAAAATGCACAGAAGTGTAGTATGAGTACATAAACAATGTGTACTCAATGAGTATCCCGCCTAATCACGAAGAAGTAGAGACGAGATGGTTAACTTCGACACTCACTAGAGGTCAATTAACAATATTCCAGAAATGTGAGGAAAATTATGGATTTATATAGTAGTTCTAATTCACGAAGCCGGAAAACAGGTAAACACCTTCAACAAATAATCAAAGATTTTCAAGGTTTATTCTTTATTATCTTATTAATTTATATCAAGCCACGAAGGGTCAATTTCATATTTAAAATTCTCAAGCGAAAAATAACATGCGCAAATCACACCGAGGCGACGACCCAATCCAACAGGAATGCAAACTGTGCACTGCCGAGGATCGAACGGCCCGAACCATAGATGCATCTATTTAATCTGCCGAGGCGTTCGTCCCGTTCCATAAATAAACACATACCCTGCTCACGAATCATGCATGCGACGCAAGTACACATAAGGATACATGCTCAATCAGTCAATTAAGAACTTATCGGGGATATTTATCCAAATAAGACAATTTGTCTTTTTAACAATTCAGTAAAAATGATGTTTAATCTGTTTTTAAGTTCATTTACTAATCCAAGGTGATTTAAACAATTCAAGCTATCAATGAGTTCATAAATAATCCAAGTATAACATGCTTATGGGTCCTAACTACCCGTACAATAGCATAATAGTAGCTACGCACGGACTCTCGTCACCTCATGCGTACGCATCCCCCCACAAATAGGAGCACATAATCAATTATTACATCTATGGAACATTTCCCTCTTACAACGTTAGAAAGGAGACTCACCTCGCTCCGAAGATCCAAACCGGCATTCCACGCCCTTCCGAAAAATCTAATTGATGTGCCACGCTCAAAAACTAGCCAATGGTTACGCAAATCTATTAATATAGGCTCAATTATTCATTACAATTTAATTTATACCAATTCCTAACTTCGATCGAAAAGTTGACCAAAATACCCTCGAGCCCACGTGCCCGGAATCCAAAATTTTCCAAAGATAAAGATTACCCATGACCTTAGGAACTCAAATATATAATTTACTCCTAATTCCATGCTCAAATTTGTGGTGAAATCTAATTTATCAAGTTTTCTAGGTTTTCTTCCAAAAATCCCAACTTCCTCACAATTTTCATGTCTAATTCCATGATATAATCTCGTATTTAACTTGGAAATGAGTAGGAGTAACTTACCTTAACATAGATGATGAAATCCCTTCTTGGAACCCTCCAAAAATCGCCCCAAGCTATGAAAAATATGTAAGAAATGAACTCAAAATTCCAATCCTAGTTCATTCTTTCAACTTTAGGCTCTTGAAATAGGAATTCTCTTTCCAAATCAACTCCGGATTTCCCGAAACTAAATTCCGACCACGCGTGCAAGTCATAATATCTGAAATGAGGCTGTTCGTGGCCTTAAACTGCTGAACGACGCGCTAGGACTCAAAACAACCGGTCGGGTCGTTACAATATCAATATTCTTACTCTTTTAAAATAAAATGTATGATGGATAAAACTATAATTATGGTTAAATATTCAAACATGAGATGAACTAATATTAAGAATCTGGATCAACAGAAAATAAATTATTTTTTATGTTAAAACGAAATAATTAAATCTTTCAATTAACTATTTAGTAAGAGAATCCAATTAAATTATTTTTTAAATTCATCATATGAGTAATATTATATTTCAAGTAAAATAAATTTTTATGGTACATAACTTTATTGCATAAAAAGAGTGTAAGATATTAACAAAAATTAGATCATAAAGTAAAAATGATTAGCATAATATTAAGAAGGCCATACAAGTGTTTAAGGAAGCACATTCAAAGCTAAATTCTGAGCAAGAATAAGCTTTCAAGACTATATTATAATAGTCGACTCTGGTATAGCGAGATTATCCTTTATAGATGCCTCCGGCGGAATCAAAATAATATTCCTATATCATGCATTACTTGCAAATTGTTAGATCAAAAAGCATGATATTGTTAGCAATAAGAACAAGTAGTATACCAACAACAATTTTATTATGAGGCCTACAATACACTTTAGATTTGATATACCTATTCAAATAATTAAAATAACCATCACAAATATATCAAAGTAGAGAAATAGTGCTAAATTTATAAGGAAAGCAAAGGTGATAATATGGGATGAAGCGCTTTTGGCTAAACGTCAAATGATAGAAACAATCGGCCAGAGTTTTAGAGATATATTGAATATCAATAAACCGTTTGATGAAAAATTAATAGTTTGGGAGGTGATTTTTGTCAAGTACGATCAATAGTTCCAAAATTGACGAAAGCAAAAACTGTAAAAGTTAATTTGCCAAAATTATATTTACTGCCACAATTGAAAAATATTCAAATGACAAAAAATATAAAAGTAAGAACATATCCAATATTGAGTGACCTTTTGATTCGTGTCAGAAACGAAAAAGATCATCCAATAAAAGATAATTTGGTTCTTCTATAACACTTGATTATTAACCCCACTGAAAATAGTAATGCATTTAATAAGGAAAATATTTTCATCATTAGATTAAAACGCAATTTGTGCGAATTACATGATAAAAATTAAAGAGATATCTTAGCTAGCAGAAATGAATATGTTGATCAACTAAATAAAAGGTTGATTACTAAGTTTTATAGTAAAAAAAATATTTTTCAGTTTTGACTCAGCAGAAGATGATACCAACAATTACCACAAAGAAGAGTACTTAAATACTTTAATACCAAATGGCCTTTTATCGTGCATGTTTGTTGTCAAGTTCATTATATCTTACGTAGGTTAGTGTCACCATATATATAATATACTAAGTTAAAAATTAATCTTTCATTACATATAGGTTGATTTTGAAGAAAAATATGTCTGTCATGCTACTGAAAACTTAGGTCCATTGAATAGCTTATGTAATAATACTCATATGGTATATAGAAGTTTTGACGATAACGTCATACATGTAGAACTTATGCTACTGGTCAATGTGCTTCTAAGTATGTGTTTATCGCCGAATTTAACTTTCATCTTCCGAAATAAAAGTATATCCTTTTAAATTTGTGTAAAAATAATTTTTTGTATGTTTATGCTTTGTAGTTATAATAAATAACGCACAAAGACAAACATCCTAAATGTTGGATTATATTTACAACAATATATTTTCTTAGACGAATAACTATATGTTGCACTTTCAAGAAAGATATGAATATCGACAAAAAGTGTTTTGGTTATAGTAGAGAAACCAAAGCATTAGAAGGAAACATATACAAAAAAACATCGTCTATAAAGAAGTGTTCGGTAAGATATCATCACATTAGATACCTTTAAACTACAATATATAATTATCTACTTAATATAACTAAAATTGATCATTTGTCCATTCATTTTGAATTCACGTATTATGCTAATGTAACAATATTTTTAGCACGTAGATGATTGTTGTATTATTATATATAAAGATTTTTTTATTAATTAATTTTTTTTGTATAAATAAATATTTAAACCATCATGTGCCATTAGTAACGTGCAACGCACATTTATGATACTAGTTATATTACGAAAGCCCTTAGCGAAATGTCGTTCGCCTTTTTTACCCTTTTAAAATAGAGTTTATATTGGACAGAGTAGTCATGTAATTATATTCCTAATATTTAGCACTTTAAATCAACTAAAATTTTATTTAATATATTTTTCCTTATTTGAACTTGTAAAAAGTACTAACATTTAAAGCTTTAAAATCAATTAATTATGATTTTACCTTTTATACTAACAATAAAATCATAAAAGATCATGTTGAAAAGGAAAACTATTTTGTAATTTGATCACCATTAAACTTGTATTTAAGTTATACGTTTTAATGATCAAAACACTGTTTTTCATATGTTTGGTTAGTTGTCGTTTCTTTTCTACTTTATTTTGCTTTGGTTGTGATTCAAACCTTATTCATAGTGATCTTTTTTTTTTCTTGCTTTCTTTATTTGTTTTGTTAGTAATTTAAATCTCATAATCCCATGTAACCATATTATAATTGAGAAGAAATCCAAATCTTTTAATTTTGAATTACATAATTGAGTAATTTTTTGATTGATTTTTTTTGTTGGTTACATTGTATTGAAATATTTTCTTTATTAAGTCTTTCAAGTTTGCGTTTGATAGAAATTATCAATTATAATTCACAAGTTCTTAGTTAGAGTTTTTTTTTCTTTTTTCGGTCACGGGTTGGAGGGTTTCTAAGTACTCCTTTGTGCCATGAATGTGAAATCCGGCAAGGTTTGATTTAATCTGAAAGAGTTTTACAGGTAAACTGAGGTATTCAATTTCATCTAATGAACAGAGATATTCGTAATTAGCTCAGTCTTTCAGTATGCTTAGGTGTTCTTTATGATTCAATCGCATAGTGCTCTCTTCTGTTTGCTAATTATAATAACTTAGTCTGTTCCACGATATTTGGGGAAAGAGTGTGAGCTGGCTCGAGGCTCTAACACCAAATTAGGGTTACAAAAACTCTAATTTTTGTTATGTCACCCTAAATATGAATACAGAAAACACACACATTTACATAACTGCACAATTCTAAAAGTTAAGATTTTTTTTTTGGGGGGGGGGGGGGGGG